>APFE030361217.1:32714-65167 GCA_000404065.3 Pinus taeda
CCTTCGAGCCTCATTGTAACATAGTTCAGAGGCATGTAGCCACCACATCTCTTCTTAGAGATAAGCTACCATTGCCCTAGCTATTTATTTCCATTTTATGTTTGTAAGCATATCTCAGTATTTTACATTAATGAAATGAAGTATTATTTCTGTTGCATCTTTGTGTTTATGGTTATCTCTGTAATTTGTTGCATTCCTATTTAAATCTAGATCATTATTGAGCATAGTGGTCTAAAGCCTTGTTAAGATGAGGGTGTTCATGCATGTCTGGAGTGAAAAAAGAGTTGAAACAATCATCTGACTTAATCCAAACCATCATCCTTTCCAATAGTTCCAAGAATGATATTGAAGATTTATATGTTACAAGGCATCTCTGAGCTACAACCTAGGAGAGCTTCCTGGAGTGCTAATAGGTTCCCTTAACCAAGCCACTTCCTATAAGTTGCTGGCTCATTCTTCAACAGGCACACGATCAGAGATCACTTCATTAATAGATTCGCAATTCGACTTTGATCGTTACAATCCGATACCAAGATCTGGTCCTAGATGAGCTTACCTCATTATAATAGCGGGGACGACCCTAGCGCTGTGCTCTTGGAGGATTATTCTTTTCACTTTGTTTGACTTTGAACTCTTTTACTTATTTTTCACTAGCACTCTAAGTTGTAGGTCATATGCGCACTCAATTGCATACTCAAGCCTATGCACACTCAATTTCAAAGCCTCACCTCTTCTTCTAACTACAACACACAAGAATTTGACCATAACTCAGATCGAGATGACTAGTGATGTTTCACTTGTTTTAGGGAGTCCCTGGTCCAAATACCATGGAATTCCTAAAACAAGGAGCTAAAACTGTTGATCCTTTACATTATTACAAAAAGGAGGGGCTTCGATCCATCCCAAAGCCCTTACACTGCACAATATATTCAAATTGCTCCATTGTGTAGTCCACTTCACACTCCATTGTGCACTCCACTTCACACTTTGTTTCACGCTCCACTCCATAAAACATAGAGTCTTTACCAAAAACTAGGCCAAGTTGTGTTGCGCCCAACAATACTTCTTCCTATAGTATGCCATAAAGAAATTTCATCGTTACATCCATCTAGTGAAGTGTCTATCTTTGACTAGCAATATGGGCACAATCAATCTAATGGTAATGTAGTGGGCAATGGGAGAAAATATGTCATTAGAGTCTTTTCCCTATTTCTAAAAGAAACCTCTAGCCATGAACCTCACATTATACTTCTCAATACTTCCATCAACTCCATGCTTGATTTTATATAGCCATTTTGAAGTCACAACATATTTTTCTTTAGGCCTCGAAACAAAATCCCATACATCATTCTTCATAATTGATTCATAGTCTTCAGCCATGGTATCCTTCCAAACTTGTTCTTTCACAATTTCTTCAAAAGTGGTAGGCTCAACCTAAATGATAGTTCTCATGGCTACAATGTATCCCTGATATCGACATGGCACCTTGATTTCTATAAAGGCCTCTTTGACATGAACATGTCTCTCAACATCCTGTAAAGTATCTCAAAGCCACAATGGTATTTTTCTAGTAGGGGGCTTACTTGAAGTAGAGTCTAATGGGTCCATGGGTTCCTTAGGATCATTAACATTGTCCTTCTAAGATTCCAACACCAAAGAACCTTCTAGTAGGTCCATATCATCATCTTTATTCTCAATAGGTGAAGGTAGAGGAAGGTCCCTTTCTTTTCCAAGGGTAATAACTTCATCAAATATTACTTCCCAACTATGCTCAATCTTCCTTTGAATAGATATATATATTCTAGATTATTTATTATTTTTGTAGTATCCAACAAATGAACCTTTCTTTTTAGTGGCTTCCAACTTGTTCCTCTTATCCTTTGGAAAATGGAAATATACGGGCAAACCAAATATCATGAGATGTCCAGTGTTGCGCTTGATGAGGAACCATTCTTTGAACATATACGGTTGTATTTGTTGCTTCTCCCTAAAGGAACTTCGATAATTTTTTATCGTGTAGCATAGTTTGGGAAACTTCCCCAATAGACCTGTTCTTTCTTTTGGCCACTCCATTCCACTCGAGATTATAAGGTAGAATACTTTTCTTCTTGATCCCAGACTGCTTGCAAAAATAAATGAACTCATTTGATGTACATTCTCCACCATTGTTAGACCTGAAGTCCTTTATTTTCTTCCTTGTTTGATTTTCTATTAGTGTCTTGAAGTCCTTGAACATATAAAAAAACTCATCTTTATGCTTTAAGTACTATCACCATGTCTTCTCAGAGAAATCATTAATAAAGGTTATGTAGTATAGATGGCCTCGAAGAGAGTGCATAGGCATGGGTCCACATAGGTCAAAATGAAAGTTGAAGAATTATATTAAACTTGTTCTTGCTAGAGGGGAATGGTCCCCTTGTCTTCTTTCCACTTAATTACACTGGCACATCCTAGGTATACTCCATCATGAATATCTTGAACATTAGGTATTTTAGAGACTAACTTCTTCAATTTCAGTAGGGATTCATAATGTATATGTTCCAACCTTCAGTTCCATAGCTCACTTTGATGATTGGTGTGATGGATCATTTCCAACATAGGTCTTCCATGGAATCTATAGAGTCTCAATTCTAGATCCCAAGGTAAAATCAGCCCTTATACATGATTCCATAGGCCACGTGACGAATTTTCCTCTTATGAAGGATACTCTCATCCCTTTGTCTTCCAAGGAAGAATTAGATACCAAGTTCTTCTCTAATCTTAGAACACACATTATTTCATGAAGAAGAAAAATATCCCAAGAGTCCCAAATTAAATTTGGCAGAACCAAAGTGCTTCACTCGATATGTAGAGTTGTCCTCGAGAATAATTTTCAAACTTGTCTCCCTATAAACTAGATTTGAGATGACTTCCTTATACCCATAGAAGTGTCTAGAGGTCCCACTATCTATGAAACAATTATCATATGAAACAAGAGGGGAAGAAATAGAAAGAGCATAAATAAGTGTAAATTCAGATTGAGTAGCAACTACATTATTTTCATACTTGGAGTTCCTTGACCTCTTTTGAGGACAATGGCCTTCTTCACGATCATCTAGAGCATCTCTTCTTCTTCTACTATCTCTTCCTATTTTATCATCTCTTCTTCTTCTATTATTGAACTTGATATTGTTGAAGCCATGGTTTTTTTTTGTACCTTAACCTGGGATCATTCCTTTTTCGTTAGAAACTTGGGTATAGTGGCAAAACCTGTGACAATTATAGCATTCAATATTGGACATATCTCCATGTGGGCTTTACTAGGGGAGAAATACCATACCATGTGGGTTCATATTGGGGGATATATATTGAAGAAAAATGGCATTATATATTATGATATATATATAGGGGGTAAGGGGTTTTTATATTGGTAGGTATAAAAAATGTAGCTCAAATTTAATGAAAAAATATAAAGGGTATAAAAAAATGTTAATGAAAAAATGGATACCTACAATACTAGTGGAAGTAGGGGTTTTTTAAATTGGGAGGGTGTATTGGGTTTGTATCGATAGGGGGTTAAATAATGTGATTTTTAGGGTTTTTTTGCAATATGTATTCAAATCAAGGGTATTGCTTAATATGCCACAAACGCACGTGATAAGTCGTAAGTTCATTGACTGAAACCCCCATGCATATACCTATTCATTATTGATCATATATTAGATTCCTTGAATGTTGGAGGCATCTTCTTTTTATTAGATGGACCTCTTCTACCTTTCCTTTTCTTATCCTTAGTATAAAAAGAAGATGGCTCTCCTTATTCGTGATGTTGAAGCCTCCCTTTCGAGATCATCCAGGTTTCTTCTTGAGTCCATTTTCCAACCATGTCATTAAAGGTTAGTAATTGATTATTGCTATTAATGGTTGTGATGAAGATTTTCCAAATAGGAGGAAGGCATTGTAAAGTGACCATAACCAACACTATCTGAACAATTTACAATTGAGCCCATAAATGGGATACCCTCTTGACATAGAACTGCACAAATTCCTTGCGTTTGTTATTTAAGGAGATTATGTGATTCAAGTTGTTGACTTGATACATCCCAACCAACTTATCATAAATTTCCACAGACTTCTTCAAGCTATGAACATAAACAAGTAAATGATCTTGCAAACCATCAATGAGAATTTTCTTAGCTTTGAGGCCACCTTTCTTGTACTAGGACTTGATAGCAGTAGACGCATTCCTTGGAGGATCATGTACCTTTCACTGCACATACAACAAAACATCGTTGTCATCCAGTATAACTTCCAACCTAATCTTCCATGTAGAAAATTTTGATGAATCATCCTCATTGTCATTGTCGTTGAAGAAAGAGGTAGACATCTTCTCCAAATAAAATAGGCTCCTTCAATTTATTTCAAATATTATTTCTCTTGTTTCTTGTCTCCTTGGGCTTTGTTCTTCACCTTGGTTGTGATACCTTGTTAATTTTCCACTGTTCTATGTTGTTACAATCACTTTATCCCAATTCTTAACTCCAATTATCAATCAATTCAATATTCCAATAATAAATAACAATTGTAGATAGAACAATAAATTAAATGTACAATAAGAGACAATCAAAAGCAATGACAAGAGACACAATAATAATTGGTCAAAGACCAAGGAAAAGCCCACAATGGGTAAAATTCTTTCAAATTATTCTTCTTATTAGATTGTCATACAATTTTCACCACAAAGAGTACAATAATTCAATTCATCAATGATTCAAAGTAAATCCTTTAGCTAGCTAACAAAATCAACCAACCAATAACAAATGATGAGCCAATAATTAAATTTGTCCCAAGTCAAATCAAGTCAAATATGGTCAAAAGTTAGTCTACAATTTTGTCAAAGTCAATAGTAGTCAAATCTACCCTAACCATTCCACTAATCGATGGTCGAATTGTCCTCTAAGAGCTTGGTCAAAAAGTAAAGTAATCAATCACCATTGATGGTTAAAGTCAACCTAAAACAATCAACAAAACTTAGCCAAAAGAGAGACAAGGCTACAGTCAAAACTTCAGGTGTTCTATGGTCAACATATGTCAAAGTCTATAGTCAATTCAAGTCAACATGCCTAGAAATTCTCTGTTTGTGTGATATTCAACTTGTCCTTCAAAGATAGGTCTAAAACATGTCAAACCAAACCAAAACTATGCTGGCCAACACCAGCCAAAGTCTTCCAAATATAAAAATCAATGTTGATTTTAGAATAGCCTCTAAACCCTTCAAACATGTGGAGAGAACCCTCAGATTTTTTAGATGTATGAAACAATAGAAGATGAGAGTGATTATTAATGTGATGTCCCCAAATGATGTGATCTGACTTTCATTTATATGCATTGGATGAGGGCTACTTTGTCTTATAGGTCGACGTTGAATTTTGTGCCATTGAGGGTTTTCACTCTTAAGAATAATTTTTCCTTAACCAAATTCAATTCTTCCTAGGGCCTGGAGGGATCTTTCTTGATGACGAAGGTTGTCCAAAGGAGGGAATTTCCCTTAACTACCAAATTAACATAAAAAATTTCACCCAATTGATTTTGTCTAAGCATGGGATTCTATAGTTTAGAGTTTGTTACCATTCCCTAAACTTATGATTTCCATAAATTTATTTCTTGGTGTGGGATGTCAATTTTATCCAGCATTCAAGAAATCATATCTAGAGAAGGTCACATCATCATCCGAATTTCACCTACAGTTACTTTTTTTATGTAGGTGAAATGGGATTCTATAACTGCATCACTAAAATTTTACATAGATATGTTTCCATCAGGCCACCACCCATGTAGATAACCACTAGGAGAACAAAATTTCTCATTTTGTTTTGGTTGTATGTTTCCATATAGCCATACATGTAGTCAACGGCTAAGAGAAAACAATTCTCATCCTATTTTAGCTTGATAGTTAGCACCAATATGATGATTTATGGACATCTAGCCTCACACGAATCCCATCCATGTTCCCTTTAGTGTGATTTTAAATATATACTAATCATATGAAGATTGGTCATTAGGTGTGAGGTACATGAGCCTTTTTTTTAATAAAGTGTTTTGATTAAATCTTTAAGGTCATTATATCATGGATCATAAGTTAAATTAGATGAATGCTCAATTTTCACTGTATTCTTGTTCCCATGCTTCACCCAAATGTTATCACTTTCCCCCACTCCAATGTGATCCTCCCTGAGTACTTGACTTCCCATGTCTAGAAGGGTGACAAATAGGAGGTTCTAACTGACATTGCATTCATGTGGCAAACAATATTTAAGGTTTTCCATCTTCCCCCTTTATTCACATCCCATTTTTAGGTTGATTTATATCTATCAACACATAAGAGATTCTAATTGAAATGTTAAAATGCAAAAAATTGGTAGGGATAAATGAAATTGCATGGAAAAACTAGAGCTTGAGCTCTAGTCCCCTAACTATTCCTCACCCACTTGATTGCTAATTCTCAAGATATCTGAATAAAAGACAAATTGATTATCTTAGCCCCAAAAGAGAAATGGAATGACTCATATTTAGCTGGCATGTTGTAGGAGAATAGTTTTTAGTTTTACGAATCTATATATAAGAGTGAAGAAAAAGAAAAAATAATAGACGCACACACACAAATAATAAAATTTGTATTATAGATGCAACAACAAAGTGCATGGTTACGAAATCGTATTATAACAGATTGACACATTAATGAGGTTGGAAGATGGGGGACAAAGTATAGATGGACACCAATCATAGGTCAACCAATTAGCCTCATTGACAGCCCTTTTGAACAATGATGGGGTGAAAGTTGTGGTACCATTGGTTTAATAGAAGTGGTTTCTTTCCACTGTGCCAACATATAATGAAACAAGAGTTTTGCAGATAGGTAAGCATGGACACATATCCCTCAACACAAGTAACATATTCACATGTAGTTGAGGTGGATGGATTATGTGGAACTTTAGGCCAGCATGATGACATCAGTGACATCATTAAATTTTCAAAATTTATATCAAATAAAAAGAAAACAACCATAGTAAGCGGAAAATAGAGAAAAACTTATTATTTTAACATGAGAAAATAACACAATGGATCTAGTGACAACGCTATCAACTCACGGAACACATTCCAAACATTGTACATTGATCTCTAGGTCAACAAAATTTTTAAGAAAAATTGCATGTAGTCTCTTTCACTATTATCTATCCTTTTAAAACAATGATTAAGTATAGGAGGTAGAACCTTGCACCCCATGAACTTGTAAAATTTGAAAACCTGCTATTGGTGAACCCCAAGGCAGATATCTATTATACCTATTTACAACACTTTGTCAATAGTCCCTGAAGAAGAGTACAAGGGAGCAGATACAATTTTTTCAAGAATCATTGTCATCATTTAGCTTCAAATTGTATTATTGTAAACCCAACTAATGCAATGGCCATTAAGTCATGTAATTGAACCTAGGTAAGGCTATATTTTTTGTTAGAGGATTTCTTCCTAAGATATTTTTTAACCTCCATGATTTATGTGTGTTTGTAAACAAAGATAATCCACAGAGTTTTTCTTCGAGTTATAACCCCAAATCTAGGGTTGAATTTGTTGATAAAGTCTTAGGTGAGCCCTAGTGTTTATTGATCCTATGTAAAAGTGTGTTTAGGAATGTTCTAGTGCATGGCTACTCATAGTTAGACACCATGGCTAACTTATTTTATTATACGCACATTTGGCTTCATACTAGATCATATTGTGTAAGAGAATTTCGTAATGTCTTGAGGGTTTATGTCTAAATGTGTATTTCCCCTTCTATGTGTTGAATTAAATTGTAAATTGATGATGTAAAAAATATTTTAGTGCATGGTTACTCATATTTAGACACCATGGCTAAAATATGATGATGGAAAAATAATTAATACAATATTAATTATTTTTTTGGGAAAATTAATTAAATTCCTAAGAAGCCCATTAATTATTTAGAGTCAAAAAATAATTGAGAGAAAATAAATTCTCTTGGAGTGGAAAATAATAAATATATTTTCGATCCAAAAAAAAAAAATTAGAGGTTCCCCACTAAGGCAAAAATAACTTAAGAAAATTTGACCTCCTTGGATCTTGGTGGTTAAGTGAAAGTAATTTTTTTTAGGATATTAGTTCAAAATATTAATTTTTGGATTAATAAAAAATGGGTTTTAAGAGAAATTTTAATTCTCCTAAAACATAAAAAATTGATGTTGGATATTAAAAGAGGATCAAATTATTTTCGATGAATGAGAATATTTTGATGAGGAACAATCCAACTAGCCATTAATTCCACTTTAAGGGGTTTATTTCTCTCTCATTTTCTATATAATGAAGTTATTGAGATTCTCATCTCTTCTTTGCAAGAAGTAATTTTCACTCATGTACTCAGCTTTTCTTTGCTAGAATTAGTTTTCACATAATAAAAAGACCATGGGGTGTTATTTCATGGTGTTATTATATCTATTGATCTACAATATGTGCTAGTATTTTTGTTATTTCATTCTTTACATTGTGTTAAAATTCATAATTGTTATTTCGTTTGTCGGCGATAAGGACATTCTATTGGTACAATTATATTCCATGTAGTTGACTCACATAATAGCTCACTCACCAAAAACAAGAAAATGAAAGGCTACATAAGAAATTCAAGAATTTGGAAGCTCAGAAGATAAAGAATGATAATTTGTATATTGAAGAAATACAAAAAATACACAGTTGAATAGAAGAATTGAAGAATTGCAGAGCGAGTCATTGAAGTTTCAAACCTTGTCCCAAGCCAAGGAAAGAATTTGGGCAGATATCATTGAGGCCATAACTGAAGTATGGTCTTCCATTCAGATCGTTTTAGAGTAGGAAGACCTCATAAAGTCATATCACATAGCCATTGATGAAGTAAAGCAATTGCATAAAGACAAACCAAGTGAGGCTACAAACATGATCAGAGTTCTTAATTGAAAAACTAGGGCTGACTTGGAAATACTACATAAAAGAAGTCTAGCCTTTGTGTGGAACTATTCATGTATTAAATGTATACAGTAAGACATCTACCAAAATCACATTTATATAGAATATGGAGTCAAGCCCATCAAGCAACCACAAAGAAGGATGAATCAAAAACTTAAGGACATTCTCTTAAGTTATATTTAGGCCAGAAAAATACACTTGGGTGATGTAATTGGATTCAAACTTAACTTCAATCAGATAAAATTTGATCAAGCAAATGAGCTGAGGGCATAGAGGAAAAGGAAATACACATACCGACAACATATTTTCCATTCTAAACTCCTTTGTAAATAGTCCTGAATGTGTTGTGGGTGATAATACTTATGATATCCAATATTTGTAGGTCAGTTTCCCACTCCTCCTTTGGCTTCCATGCTTTTTATTTCGTTCCTACCTTGCTAAGATCCATGTCTATATTAGTCATATCGATTTGATTCCTTTTGAAAAAATAACTCTTCTTTGGACTCCACTCCTTCCCTTTTGTTTCAAATTCATAGGACTTCCCACTACTATTAGCACCACCCTTCACACCCTTCTTTTCCTCCTCAGTTTTCAAAGAAGTCTAGTCTTTGCCTCAAACTATTCATGTATTAAATGTATACAGTAAGACATCTACCAATATCACATTTATATAGAATATGGAGCCAAGCCCATCAAGTAGCCACAAAGAAGGATGAATCAAAAACTTAAGGACATTCTCTTAAGTTATCTTTAGGCCAAAAAAATACACTTAGGTGATGTAATTGGATTCAAACTTAACTTCAAACATATGAAATTTGATCAAGCAAATGAGCTAAGGGCATAGAGGAAAAGGAAATACATATACCGACATCATATTTTCCATTCTAAACGCCTCTATAAATAGTCCCGAATGTGTCGTGGGTGATAATACCTATGATATCCAATATTTTTAGGTCAATTTCCCACTCCTCCTTTGGTTTCCATGACTTTTATTTCATTCATACCTTGCTGAGATCCATGTCTATATTCGTCATATCGATTTGATTTGTTTTGAAAAAACCACTCTTCTTTGGACTCCACTCCTTCCCTTTTGTTTCAAACTCATAGCACTTCCGATTGCTATTAGCACCACCCTTCTCACCTTCCTTTTCCTCCTCATATTTCAAACCGCCATCCATCATGAACAACGGATCCTACAACCTATTCTAGAACCCAACACAAGGATCCACACCTTCCTCCTAAATTCTGCACAGGAATCTAATATTATGAAGAGAGAAAGAGCATAACTCTCTCACAAACTCAGAAGGAAGAAGAGTAGCATGAAATTAAATGTGAATAGGCTGATTTTATAATAGTTGAAAATGTCAAATTCTGCAGTGGAATCTAAGAAATTATGAGTAGAGAAAGAGCATAACTCTCTCGCAATCTAGGAAGGAAGAGTAGCAGGAAATTAAATGCGAATAGGTTGATTTTAGAATAGTCGAAAATGTCAATTGCTATAATGGCTGTAGTAGCTTATTTTGGCAATATTAAGTTTAATTTTTTTTTACATTTGAGTAAGGTTAATTTTATTTAATTTGAGTAAAAGGAAATCACTTGATATAGAGGGGCTATATCTAATAATTATGTTGGAAGGCCTAAGGAGGGATAATTTTTCCTTGAGTGAATTAATAAAAATTAAGAAATTTTTAATATAAGTAATTATGTTCATTTAGGAAGGGAAGGGGACATGAGGTTTGCATATAAGGGGAATATCCACTAACCTTTAAGGATGTGGAAAAAATCCTCATTTCTATGAAAATGTTATTAATAAACTTAAGAAATTGTAGGTAACCCATTATTTTCGAGGAACTTCACTTAGAGTTAAAAAATGCCCTACTAGGAGTGAGCCAAAGTTTGGTTTAAATTAGTCATTCATGTTAGTCATTTTTAATTGTACTACTTATTAGCTAGTCATTGATTTTAACTTGGGACTAAATTAGCCATTTATGTTAGTTTTTTTAGTTGGGTCACTTAAGATTGCTCATTTTTGGTAGTATATCACTTGGAAAAGGTATGGTGACTAACGTTTTCAGTCACCTAGTCACCTAGTCACTAATTTCTCATTTTATACTAGTGCTTCCTTAACCTCCTACAAGGTAATTTCTTTCATCAAAGTCGTGTTTTGATTTTCAATGACCAATCTTATAGTATGGGCGATTATCTTTCTCCATGGATTGTAATCTATTAGGTTAGGTTATTTAAGGAGATTGTTGTATAATGAAGTAAGTTCATTTTAAATATTCCTATGATAAGAGAGTTGATGTCTATTCTCAATGATAAGTGAGAAGATACAATTATGATGCCTATGTTTCAACTTTGGTTTGTGGAAAAACTGAGTGTTCTTGTCCCCTCCCTTGAGCCATGAGATCCTAGATTTTTGCCTCCATAAAGTCTCCTCTTGATTCTATCCTTCCTTTAGTTATTTAAGAACCCCCCACCCCCTGCCCTCCTCCTTTGAAAAATATTTAGACCACCCTTCAAGAGTCATTTTTGTTGAATGCATTTCATTTCAATTTCCATATTTTATTTTTTCTCGAAGATGTTTCCCAATTTTTAATTAAACCTTTTAGAGTTTTTAACTAATGTTCAAAGTTGAATATGGGGGAGAGGCTTGGATTATCCAAGTCCCACAATTACTGCTTGGACTTCTCCATGAAGGATGGATCTATTAATTAAAAACTCTCAAATATGAATGGTGAGTTTTAAGCACCTTCTTTGAGGTCCAATTCTAGCACTATAGGTCACTCATCTCGTCAGTTTTTAGTAGCCTATTTGAGGTCCAATTCTAACACTATTGGTGAGTGGTCCGTAGGAGCATTGGGAAGGATGGAAGCTTCCAAAAGGAGGTATTTTCCAATAATGATTTCGAGGTAAGAAATATGTCGAGATGATATGATATCTCATGCCTACCTCCTCTACTGTTTTCCAAGTATATATTCCATTTACCATTTTATCTCAGCTAAGTGCATGTTCCTAATTACATCTTTGAAGGACTATGCGAGGTAATCATTTTGAATTCCCCTCCAATAATGAATTTTTAATTCAAATGCAGTTACTGAAGCTAAATGAGGTTGTTGAGAAAGGAAATTTTACCCCTAGCAAATGTGCCCCATATATTACGATTAAGAAACCCATATCGTTCGATATGACTTGTTGAAATTTTTGGCAGAAGATTGTAGGGTCTACTAATGAGTCATGAAAATTTATTCCATAGCGTTTAATAGGATAGATAGACCCATCGTTGTTCCTTGAGAATCAAGGGAGATCGACTCACACCTTTTCTAGCATTACTCCACTAGAGCCTCCATGTTGGCTCTAACAACGTTTACCTCATGCAAGATGATATTGCTAAGTTTTTCCTTATTAATTTTGTCTCTAGGTAGTCTCTATATTGAGTTTTTATTGAGACCCTTTATGTTCCACAAAATCACTTTCATTGAGGAGGGATGGGGAAAAATACCTTTGAAAGTGAACTGATCTTGCATGAATTGGCCAAAAGATTCCCTATCTATTATATTATCTATTGTGTAGTTTTCCTCCCCCATCGTTTGTCTCCTTTGATTGGTTTGAGGGGGTCTCTTGAATCCAAATAATGAGAAAAATGATGAGGAGTTGTGGAAGTCGACAGTCTCCCCAAAAGGGTGAATTGAATCCTAAGATATGATTGTTCGAGAAGAGCCATTTGTACCTTGAAAATTGAACTCAGTCCTTGGTATTGTAGCTACTCTAGTATCTCAAAGAGGGTTTTCTCCTCGACTTCCACTCCATCCAAGTCTTCTATGCTTACCGAAGAACTTGTCTCAATTTCGATTTGTTCTAACATTGTCTTTGCATCATGCATTTGAGGCTCCATAAATCTTATGTCTTCCACTGTGTTATGTGGGTTTTTCCTTTTCCTTGTAGAAGTTGCTTGCATGGGCTCAAGTTGTGGTTGCAAGGATTCCTCAAGTGACTTTTGATCCTATTGCAGTGGATCTTGCTGAGTTAAGGCTTCAAATTTTGGATCTTGCTATGCTAAGCCAAAAATAATTCTTTCTTGAGGTTGAAACATGGGGTCAAGAATGAGATGAAGAGTGAAATTGTTAAGAAAATAAGGGCCATTCTCAAAGGCCTTTCAATGATCATCTAAATTAGTGAATATCATCATAAGAAAACCTTTGACTCCAATACTTAAGTCAACATGCACTTTTAGCTCCTATTTAGCATTGATCCATGCTTCCATACCTCGTTTCGGTACCAAGTACCAATAAATTTATAGATTAAAGTGTGGCCTTGCATGAATTCTATGTGATCCAAGATTTTGTTTGAATTGACCTCATATTTGGGGCTTTGAATGAATTTTGGAACACAAGGGCTTGATCTATTGTTGTGTCACGTAGCGGCGAGGATTCGGGCATCTTTTTGACCTCCTTGCGATGAATGAATTGAATTTCCACGGGGGAAGATTTCCTAGACTTGTCACATCCTCACACTACATTGTGGTAGGTGGGGGGCCACATTCACTCCCTCAACGACGAGGAGACCATAAGTTGATGCGAATGAAGCCAAATTGAAGTCCAAATGATATGGAAAATATGCAAAGGTTTGAGGGTTGTAATGCATGTAAATCCTAAACCTAGCTCATCTAAGTTACTATTTATTTGGGGGAGTGCTCTCAAGTATTAGTCTTAACTCTTTTTAATTGATTTGATTAATTATTTAATTAAGACCCTTTTTTTCTTTGTATATAAACCATTTATACAAAACATTAGTTATAGCATTCTACCCCAAAATACAAAATAATTGTAATATTTATATAACATTATTTAATACATTTTATACAACATTATAACTATTTAGATAAATAAAAATTATAAGAACCTAATTCTATATAAAAGAAATATTTATATAAATTAGAAATATTACAAATCTAAAAAAAATAATTTTTAAATAAATTAAAAAAGATTACAAATATTAAAAAGTAAAAAAACCTAATTCTCGCATTATTACAAATATAAAAAATCAAAATATGTAAATGATAAAAACCTAATTAGATATATCATAAACATTATATAAAACAAAAAATGGCAAACAAACATGTGGCCTTCATGGGTGTGGGGGCTCGCATGAGGCAGACGTGTGCCCGTGAGTTCAATGAGAAGGCATGGAGCTATGGCCTTCCGTGGTTCTTCCATATCTCACGCTTCCTATACTCATTGCCCTCCCTGCTATGGGTTTTACCTGTGCACCTGGAAGGTGTTATAGCCTTATACTCAGGCAATTAGGAGGAATAGGTACCCTCCACAGCTAGTACCTATGGAATAGAAGGAATAGGTTCAGTTGAAAATTTGAGAGATGTAATGTATACAACAGTGTTCATTTGAAAATTCGAGAGATGTGTTGTATACAACAGCGTTCAGTTGAAAATTTGAGAGATGTACTCTATACAGCGATGTTCAGTTGAAAATTTGAGACAGGTATGCTTTCAGATAATACCAGTTGGAGTAATTTGCATAATACTAATTGGAGTAATTTGCAAAAAGTGTTCGCAAAACTTCTGGATTTAGGTAAGCTTCTGATAATACTAGTTGGAGAAATTTGCAGAAATTGTTCCCAAAACTTCTGGATTTTTTTAAAGCACTGTGTAATATGTCTACACAACTTTAAAAATTCCATACTTTCCATACTTCAAATTCACAATAGAAATGGTAATTTTACAGTAAAGACATAGAAAGTAGCCCCTTTTTCCAACAATTTTATTATTTGAATTCATGTATAGCGTGGAGTTTATTGCTGGTCTCCCCTTTTCTGCAGAGATAAGCAATGTTCAAGTCTGTGGAGTTCCAAGTTATTTGGAAAATGAACTTCAGTTTCATTTGCGAAATTATGGCCCTCTTCCATATTTATATAAGTATGACGTTGTTCCATATTTATTTATATTTATATTTAAATTAAATATATTTTATATAATTTATTCCATTTATTTTTTCTATACAAAGAACCATTTACCCTCCTAAAATAAAATAGCTTTTTCCGTAAATATTTTCCATTCTTCATTCTGTACAAAATACAAAAAAACCATTTACCCTTGTCAAATAAAATAGTTTTCCATAATATTTTCCATTCTTCTTCTGAGTTTAGATAGTATTTCAAATAACATAATTTCCTTATAACTAAGAAATGTAGAGACAACTTAATTTTCGTGGACAATCTTCCAAGTCGTACTTCAAATGTGATTGTATTCATGAACAAGGTTTTTGATAATTCCACAGGTGGTGCTGCTTTAAGGTTAATTTTCAAAGCTAATTCAATATTTTATATCAAAATATCATTTCATTGTATTGCAACAAAAAATTGATTTATTACTATTTATTATGTTAATAGGGTGTGCATTTCATTGCGATCAAAATGCTTTATTACTATTTATTAATAGGGTGCGTTTTAGAATAGTGTATATTTAATTTCGAAAACCTACTTCCAATTTATTTATTTTTATTATCAACTAAAAAAACTTAAGAGCCTACTTCCAGAATTTTCCGCAGACGCTCTTGAGAAACCAGCCGTACTTCCTCTATACAGGTTAATTCAAGTGCTAATTGAATTGAGATGAAAAAGCTACTGTAGGTGTGACCCCGAATGCCAAACTCACTTTTGCTACTCAGAATACATAGGGGGCTATCTAGAATATTTATCAAACCTGCATTCCATTGAAATAAGTACGCTGTGGCCCGGCCATTTTCTTTCAGGCAAATTTGTGGTTCGAAGCATCAAGGAAATGGAGGGAGATATGGACAACCACTCCAAGCATACGGACTCAGGTTCTGCATAATTTTTCACTGCTTGTGTGTGTCGGTAATCGTCACGAACTTAATCCTCCTCCTCTGTGTTTCAGTAATAGTCACGAATTATCTGATCGGTTTAGGGTTTCAGGTATGAATGTTTCGTATAGGGTTTGTTAATTTCATTTGTCATGCATATTAGGTCCTTATTGATAGTTGCATTATTCTTTATCAACGTGATATTATTCACTATCAACCTGGTGGTGATAAGTAAGTTATTCACTATCAACGCGGTAGTGATAAGCCACTTATTCGAAGGATATGCGGCCAGATATGCCAAATGTCCCTGCGGATATGCGACCTTAGCCTAACGCGAACTGTTTCTGACAAGGTAATTGTTGCTATCCGAGCAATATTTGTCGGATATGCTAGTAATTTCTCGGCAATGAAGGTTAGTCATGCCTGATATGCGAGGTATACGCCCGAAACGCTACTTATCTCCGCCCGATATGGGACTTATTGTTCCCGTATACGCCCCTTATCTCGCCGGAGATAGCCCGAATGATAAATGGCATATCCAGTGGCATATCTGTCATATCGTACCCTCTCGCCCGGAAATACGTCGTATAACCGGCAATGGTTACTGGCATTGCCCGGAATGAACAAAGGTATACGGCGTCGGGAATGGTTGGCGCCCGACGCAAATGGCATATCCGGCCCAGACATTTCGCATATCAGGCTAAAGATAGTCGTGTATGCTACGAAAAACTCACTTATCATAGGCGTTGCAGATAACGACCATGGCAATTCATGCGAATTGGCATATAATGGCGATGGTAATTACCAAGCGGTGCATATAATGGCCATGGTAATTCATGCGAATGCTCCGTTGCTCGAGCCATAGTCTCTCTCTTGTAGGTCTAATATAATCGAATTGTTGTAAGGACCAGACAACCTAACCCTTCTGTCAGGAAGTCCCTTTTACTGTGACGATCTTTACCTGCAGTGAGCCGAGATAGGCACAGTATTCTCGACCTTCTTCCTGGGTTGTATCTCATCAATCACTACTTTTCGAACCCTTGCCATCGTCTTGCACTTTATTATTATTATCATGCTTTCGATCGCATAGTCTTCTTGCTGGCGACTGTCATTAATAGACTCAGAAAATGCCGCAAGACCCTGCCTGTGTATATCCATTTGGGGCTCTTTATTCTTACCCCTCATGAACGAGCCCTGCAAATCCTCCAAGCTATTACTCAGCATCTTTACCAGAATAAACATAGTCAGAACTGCTCGGTTGGGACCGGAGAGTTATCTCCTGCGTATGATTTCTAGTTTCTAGGATTTGGCTCATGCGTTGGGCGGATTGCCACACTTGTGTCTAGTACTGTGAGCCACATTCTTGTCTATCTCGGCGAATGTAACTTCCAGCTTGGAGGGACCTTTCCGGTGATTCCTAGCCATGAAGGAATTTTCAATTTTGACCAGCTATTTGGCAAACGAAAATGATAGATTCGTAGTACCTCAACGCGCCAAAGATTCATTTGAAATTGAATTTCAAGCTAAGATTAAAGATCCAATGCCTTGGCCTTTAAAGCCACCTTACATCTGAATTTCAGGGTAAGGGTAAAATTATGTGTAGCGGCCCTAGCCATAAGATTTCGTAAGGATTTATCTGCGTAAATAAAGACAGGACCCTGCATGTGTAGTAGCCTAGCCGGAAGATTTCGTAAAGATTTAGCTGCGTAAAGAAAGAAAGGACCCTGCCGACGCCAACTCACTTCCCTTCTTTATAATTAATCTCTGACCACAAGCATCTCCTAACCGCACTGTCAACAAAAAATTGTCCATTGTGCTCTCCAGCACAATTATCCCTTTTTTACATCTTTGTACGTCCTTAGGGTCGTCAGTCAGCACATAGGGTTTTAAGTATTTCTGTGGCTTCTTTGTCATTTAAAGGTTTATTTTAAAGAATCCACACCACATCTGTAAAACATTGGTACATGTATCAATATATAACTATTGAGATCTGCAACCACAGGATTTTCACACGACTATTTTGATCTTTTGCATCAAAAAATATCGACTAACTTTAGTTCATCAATATAGATGGTCTTCTATGTTCTCTTTCTCTCATTCCCTCCCAGGGATTCGACCTCAGGTCCAAAATTACATTGTCTGGGGATTATGGGGTTTACCCACTCATTCCAAACCTTGAACCCCTGAATGATCAAGTGAGGAGCAGGAATCAATTATGATACCGACGTGATGAACATACACATACGACATCGAATCCATCCACTACTTTTCTTAACCTAAACTAGAAAATAAGGTAGTTTTCATACTTTAAAAACAATTCGAGTTTCAGTTTGTAGTCACTAACCATAGTTATATATTAAATTTATAATTATGATATAATTATGTTACAGAGAATAGGGATAACTTCCTACTATAATAACTTTATATATATGTCTTTTTAAATTAGAATATCTTTATTAAGGGATAATAGAGTTTTCTTATGATTTTATGTATCATTGCCCTTGTATAAGACCTCAAATTTTACAAAACAAAAACTCACTATGTTTATTAGTCTTCTTAACAACTCTATTCCATTTTTGAAGAGAACCTTAAACTTCGTAAACCAAATGATTTATTGCTTTTATTTATTATAGATTAATCTATAATAATCATCCACCCACAATACATAAATATCAATATTCTATTTTTGAAGAGAACCTTAAACTTCATAAACCAAATGAATATATTGCTTTTATTTATTATAGATTAATCTATAACAATAATCCACCCACAATACATAAATACTAAAAAATCTCTTGAACATTAAAAAGACTAAATACATAAAAATCAACCGTATCTAACCTATAAATATAAAATTGATGGTAACTACACTCAAATTTTACATAGATATGTTTTCATCTCTACCTAGACATATTGTAGTTATATCTAGCCACACATGCTAGGAGAAAAAAAAAATCTATCAAATATGGATAGCTGATTATAATTCTATCAAATTTATTATTTCTTTCTATCTTTATATCTAAATTAAATGCATTAACTTTGCTCACATAATGGAGGCTTCAACTTGTATTACATTTACTCATGTATTCGCTTCAACTTCTAAATTTTGAAATGGGAATCTTCTATTCCAAAGTCTAATGAAGGCTACAAGTTCAAGCAATATGGGATACAAATGGTTTTCTTGAAATTTTACATTTTGTTAATGGTTATCACATACTAATTTCATTTCCACCACAACTAGTGAGCTCTACCTATGGTCTAACATCTTTTTCATCACCTATTCTTCGAAGCTAACCATGTATTATGAAAGCTATTACAATCATTTTTTTTTGAATGGAGGAATCTTGTTATAAATATGATTTTGTGAGTGCTACCGAGGGTCATAAAATGGATACAACAACAAAGTGCATGGTTAGGGCATGGTTACTGAATTATATTATAATGGATTGACATTTAATGAGGTTGGGAGATGGGGAGGAAGTCTAGATTCACACCAATCAGTGAGGGCCCTTTTGAACACTGATCGAGTGGGGGTTGTGATACCATTGGTTTAATAAAAATGGTTACTTTCTAGTGTACGAGAAACAAGAGTTTTGTAGATAGGTAAGCATTGACACATATCCCTGAACATAAGTAACATATTGACAGGCAGTTGAGGTTGATCGATGATGAGGCACTTTAAGCCAACATGATGTCATTAGTGACATCACTCAATTTTCCAAATTTGTATCCAACAAAAGGAAAGTGACACATTCATAATGAATTTCACCAAGTGTGGGTTACGTCTCTAGGCCCTAGTTTCAAGAGTGGGGAGGCCGCTTCATTAAATGTTGCAAGATGATGATGAGTACAATAGTACATTCTTTGTCATTACAAGGATAATACCTTCAACCATAGTGGCATGTCTCTCCACGAGAAGTTCTCCCTATAGGATCTCTCACTCAAATGGACCCTCATTCAGCATGAAAATCTAATAAAATATCACATAATGTGGCACACAAGTATCCCTCATCATAATGGTAATTAGGAATCTCAACAACAAAAACATCATCTTAGCAAATCAGAAGAAAAGCATGGCATCACCACATAATTTACCTCCACTTTCAATAATGGTCAGAATATGGAATGCTCAACTACTGAAACAGATTACACTATTGAATTATTGGCATGAAATCGTGTCAAACGACTATAAACTTTGTCCTTTTTTGACATAGTCAAATTCGGGGCCCTCCAGAATCTCGAAGATTCCCCCACAGGTTCCTTCCTGAAGATGAATGAAACATTCGATGCTCAGATGAATATTTTGATCAGACCACTGTGCTCCCTAAAAAATTATGTGAAAATAACTAAAAAGTTGTCATCATTATGCCTCAATAAAAAATCAACCTCCAAGGGAATCTTTTAGATTCCACAAGATTTCACAAAGATTCCTTACTACTAACCACTTGAATTTCTAATGCTTAGATGGGGAAATAGACAACACAGTTGGCTCCTAGTGTAAAACGTTCAAAAACTATGGTAAACTTGTCAAATTTTGACATTGACCCCTCTAGCCCTCTAAGGGAATATTTTTAGCATCTTAATGATACCATAGCTCAAGTTTCCACACCCCAAGGTTGCTTAGTCTTCCATTGCTCCTCCATGGCTAGTGTGGTTTGAATGAAAAATGAGGTTTTACATAAAAAATTCAATGGATTAACCAAGGTGAGGCCCATGGGCCATTGGTAGATGCCCAAATTGGGTTGGGCCCCAGTCGGGTTCCAACCACGGGGCTGTCCAAAAGATTCAACAGTTTAACTTGTTTTGCCACGTTTTACTTTTTAGCTTGGGTGCATTGGAATTTTTGGCGGGCTAACGTTGGTTGAACGGAAGTTTCTATAACCATTAGCGGTCAACATATATGTTTGGAGTGGAAATTACGGCATTAACTATGTGTGTTATGAGGGGCTGTTGTTGGTGGGCCAACCTACTCGTCGGTGTGGTTTCATGTGCCATTATGGTGTACGGTGTCTTGGGTCAAATTCACGAGCCTTGACATAACCATTATATTTTTCATATATAATTATTTTTTGTTGGGGTGGTGGGGGTGACATCCAATCGCCCCCCATATTTTTATTTTTATTTTTTTATTAAATTTAGAACATACTGTTTAAATTTCTTTCACTGGTTTTCAAGGGAATTTTAAAGATGCAACAAATTCACCCATTTCGGTGGCCAAATTCCATGCAATGGGACTCTACAAAAATTTTTCCTCATTAAGGCTGTCACTTGGCCAAGTTTGACCCAAAATTTGAGCAGCTATAACTTGAGGGCTATGCCATCCTAAGGTGCTACTAAATGGAACAATCTTATCAATGTCCATGAATAAGAAATCATAAATCAAACTACCAGATATGAATAATATTGCTGCTAGCTAAGGTTCTAGCTATGTTATTACTGTAACACCTATCTATGGTGCTTTCTTAGATGCCTTTGCCTCTCATGGTTGTGCCCCTGTGGATTTGAGTTTCATTTGCACCATTGGAATTAAGGCAATGAGCACTATGATTTGGTATTAGTTGCACTTCAATATTAGGACTTTGATTTTTGAGCTTCTGCTGAGCCAGTTCTAAATTCTAAGCATGGCTAGAGCCACCTAGATCATAGATGCCTCCAAATATAATCCAAAAGCCCTAAAATATATGTGAGCCTCAAACCTTCCAATTTCAGACTTTTGTGAACTTCTATTGTCGTCCCTGCCTTAGACTTGTAAGGTTACTTTTGTTTATAGGATTCCAAGAGTGACCAATTTGCCATTAGAGACGACTTGTCCAAATGAACATATGTGGGCTTTCCTTGATAAGTACACTTCCCCTTATCCAATTTGAGTGATTGTTAGGTTTATTTTAGTCCTCTACCGATTTTGGTCCTCTCAAAAATAGGAATTCAATGCAATCATCATATCCATCAAATGAGCTCTCCAAAGTGAAATTTGACCATAGTTGCATAATTTAACACTCCCTCTCAATTAAGGAGAATTCCACTTGTGAATATCTAACCATCGATCAATATTTCATGCATATCATGTCGTCATATCAGGTCCCATCTCTTCTCACCTCTATGTGTTGGAACATTATTGAATATAAAGAAGAAGAATTATAATGGAGCTAATGCTACCACCTTCTACATTGTTGAAGAGCAAATCACATCAGGGAGTAAATATCAACCCATAATCTCATGGGGGAGCTACATATCTTTGAAACCATATCGATAAATAGGTGCTATATGGGAGCTCAACCCATCATATTTCCTACTGATCTTCCTAGTAATGACCCTCAAGAGTCATGTGGTAGAACACATGCATCATAATCTCAGTTTGGGCATGTTAAAATAGGAAAATACAGTCAAATTATACTTTGGAAATGTCATTTGATGGAGGTGATGCTTTCATTAAATTCCTCTTTTCGAGAGGACCAAAATAGACCTAAAGATCACATAATTTGGACAAGGGAAAGTGTATTTTTTAATTTTGAGCCGACGTGTACATTTTTTATCAAGTCGTCCCTTAAGAAAAGTGGACACCCTTGGAAGGATATAAATACAAGTTACATCTACCTCATTTGGACATCATCATCAGAAGTTATTCTATTACCTTTCTTGGTTTTGTATCGTACAAGTCTGAGGCACGTTCGCAAATCAATTGGTTCACTTGAAGATGAAATTGTAGGGTGTGAAGCTCGCATCTCAATTTTAGGGTTTTGGGCCTTAGTCTGAGGAATGAAATTAAATAACTGAACCAAATTATCTCTCTAAATATCTCATCCCTGTGACCAAAGAATCTCAGTCGCACACACAACTAATCCTCCATGCGAGTGGCATCTAGGGTTTCAGATTCACAAGTGCACACTCTCCAAAGGCTGAATTCGACCATAGTATATGGCTTCCATGTTCAAGGGAGTGACTCGACCTTTTTAGTTGCATGCATGACTCCTCCTCCAAGTAACCGAGACCTAAATATGGGTTTTTCAGTTTTCTGAAGTTTTCTCTCATTGACCAGAGGGTCTGTAGTTGACTGCACACAGTCACAGTTCATTACAAGCTTCTAAAACAAGGTGTCTGAGTATAAGAATTTATGGGATGATTCTATGGATATTGTTTAGTTTATTATTGCTAGATAGGTTTATGGTTGAAGATAAGAATTATTACACTCTCATTTACTGAATCATTCAATGATGATCTAATAAGAAGAATAATTTGAAAGGGTTTTCCCCATAGTGGGTTTTTCCCTAGTCTCCCACCAATCGTGATCTCTCTATGTGTGAATTATTTTCTTCTATTGTTCCTTTACGTTCCTCTACATTGATGATATTTTTATTTCTACATATTTCCATATGTTATATTAATAATGTTATGATCTTACAGGGTGAATTTAATGTGTAAATAAAGAAATGCAATTATCAAAGAAAAAAGAATATAGCCCTAAGAAAAATCAACATGGTATTAGAGTTACACTGAATAAAAGTCATGGAAGATCACCCCTATGATGACACCATTGATGGAAGTGAGAGATGATGGAAAATACCATAAATAATTCTAGGTTTTAAAGGAAACCCTAGGAAATTTGTATATTAGGGTTTGATGGATATTATGAGGTTAGGGTTTGAGAGAAACGTGGGTTTATGGAAAAGATGTGAGATATGAAATCTAAAAACCCTAGAATGGTCAATGTGCCATATTTGATGAAGTCCTAGATGGGATAGTTTCTATTAGCTTTAGTTTCTAATGAAGTTGATGAATATATATTAAAGGCAACAAGTGGACAATGGACACGGAAGGATTTTGAAGGTTGATTCAAGAGGGAAATGATCACCTCTCATTGGAGAAGTATTTTTTCAATTGATGGTTCTCCTTTATGTCTTTAATTTTGTTTATAATTTTGTTTAGACTTATAGATCTGATTAATTTTGTTATTATTACCTATGCTTCCTACATGTATATTTGAATGTTTTAATGCTTCTAACCTCTTAACTAGTTGTGATAAGTGGATCCTTCTTGAGGTTCATGGATAATGCAGGAAGACAGGAGATAGTAAAGGTAACAAAGTGCTACAAGTTTCATATGCAAAATAAGAAGGTGAACGTGTATTTGAATACTTCAAGGTATGCATGGTATATTGTTTCAATGTTATGTTTTAGTTGCAATATTGATGGCAAGATAAGCCCTAAAGTTTGATGAGAATTTCCCTTTCACAAATGGCTCATGCATATGAAAGTCAGTTTGATTCATGGTACTTATCATGAGATGGTGCACTTGGTATTGGAAAAGCATCTTAGATTCTATTAAGTCATGATAAAGCCACTTAGAAACATTGATTTTTGTTATACTTGTGTACTTGATGCTTAGCTAATAACTATCATTTTGGATATGTTGATCCCATAAAGAAGGTTAGCACCTTGATTCTAGTAGATAGTAACTTTATATTATTGATATTGTTTATGAAAAGCATGGTAGCCATGATGATAACATTTAACAATGATATTGAATTTCAAGATCTTCTGTTTATGTTTTGATGTGCTTAGTAATTATGGCATATCGTAAAATTGAATGCCCTAACTTGATGCATTGAGTTATGTAATTTTGTGATCATGATTCTTGAAGTATGCTCCTATTATCTATCAGAAACTAACCCTTGATGAAATATTGATGTCATGATGTAATGATAAAGTAAATGATGCTAACATATGACCATGATAAATATGTGATATATTATGACTTTATGATCTAGCCGATCTGTTGATTCATGACAGTATTATAGATAGGTTGATGACTTGAATGAAGATGAATAAAGTAGCTTCCAATTCAAAGGGATAACCTATCCATAATATCCTTACTCATATTATCATTTGCATTATATATATAGAATAATCTTTACTATTGAAGTATGATTTATGGGCATGAATAGACAGATGTTTGATATTGTTGGTCTGCAGCAAATTTCCAATATGAGAAGAGAGATTTTCCCCTTACTCTAAGCCTCAGCCACATGGAATTAATCTCAAGGGTGCAACTATAGCCTCCCAACTACACGAAGGAAGGCCTATGGGTGTGATTATCCCTGCAGGTCACAAAAGTGAAGCTTTTTCCATAAAATTAGAAGTTCACCTGAAGGATGTCAGTCCTACAAACATGGAGCACACAACAAATTATATGAGTAGGGAAGTTTGAATATTTGACTTCCTATAATTTGAATATGTTAACTAAACTTGTGTTTGGAAGTGACTAGGATATGCCTATCAATAGCCATTATGATTTAACCATTGAGGCTTGTGTATTACAATATTTGATAATAGCAGCAAGGGTTTGACTAGATTTGGCTGATTGATATAGATAAGTAGTTTTTGAAGTTTTGACATGATGCTTGATAATGATTTACAACTTTCACTTGATGATTGATATATGGTTTGGGATATAGATCTCATTTTTTTTTATTTGACAAGATAACTAATGATTTGATTTGATGACTGTTGATTTTCCTTAATAACAATGTTATATGGGCATAGTGAATTTCAGTGACTTATATACATATTATATGTTGACATTATTAGCTTTGACATAATGGTTGAAATATTGAAAGTTATGTTTTAGTAGGTAGTAATCTCAGAATAAATGGATGGAACCTACATGATTTATTCTTGGTGTATGTATTTGCATCTAGTTACTTATGTTAGATCATGAGGATGACTTCATGAAGTTTGGATTGATATTTCTTGGTAAATGACAACTTGTTGGCATGATAAAATCATAATTTGATATTTGGATGTGATTTCTACTTGTCAATTGGTCCAAAGAGTTTTTTACAGTGATATTGATGATTTTGATATTAGTTCTAATTTGGCATCTAAACTTTAATAAGATGACTTAGTTTATTTGACTTCACAATATTAACTTATGTAAATCTGATCATATTGGTTTGGTAAAGTGTTATGTTTTCATAAAGAATTTTATGAAGCAAGCTCCCTAAGCCAAGTATGTCTGCATTGACAGTTACCTTGTGAAGCCAAGAAGATCTGTCAATCCAAACCTATAATTGAAAAGGGGTCCAAGGTATGTCTTTGATTTTGGCCTTTTGATCAACTCTTCATAGGTAAAGGTAATGAGCCTTTGATTATAAAAGTAAGAGGGAGATGGCCTCTAAATTTTAAAATGAAGAACAATGGCACAATTTATCTCATTCTAAAGTTTGGAAAAGAAAATTTGCATTGCAAAGTTATTGAATAGTTTTTGGAAAATGGAAATGCAAATCCTTGGACATTCTGGTTGAATTTAAAGAAGTTAGGAAGAGATATTATTGAACTTGACTTGGCAACCGATAGTTGATTTAAGAATTGATGTACATCAATTCTTAAATCAATTGTCGGTTGCCAAGTTAGGTTCAATAATATCTCTTCACAACTTCTTTAAATGCAATCAGAATGTCCAAGGATTTTCATTTCAATTTTCCAAAAACTAGTCAATAAATTTGCAATGCAGATTTTCTTTTCCAATATATATATAAGTGAATTCATGATTAAGCCACTTCATACACATTGAGTTTCCGTTTCAATTTTCCAAAAACTATTCAATAAATTTGCAATGCAGATTTTCTTTTCCAATATATATATAAGTGAATTCATGATTAAGCCACTTCTTACACATTGAGTTTCCGCCAAGCACCCTTCAAGATATTTGCATGTGATGATCAATTTTTGGTCTAAGACATTCTTCATGTCATATGTGACTGCATGGATGTATTAATTCTATTTGGTATCATTGTTGATGAGATAAGAAAATTTGGGTGTTGCCTTAGTATGAGATTTTCCATCATATTTTGGATGAGAAATCAATAACTTTAAGCATGATCGAGGTTGAGTATGATGGTGCTAACATGGCTAGTTATGAGGTAAGATGAAGAAGTTGTTTGGAGAGATGTTTGAGCTAGTTCAGGATAGGACCTGGATATATTGTGATGACAAAGAGTGGGAACCGATTGGTAGAGAATCTCATATATAGATGGGATAGAGATACCTTCATATATTTAGACAATGTTGTTGTACGAGAAAAGCTTAGGATTTTGGTTGATTCCTCCATGAGGGAAGGATGACTATGGTATCCTTTTTTTTGTGATATGCATATTTTTGTTCTAATGTGATATTTAATTTGATGTTATACATGAACCAGAGACAACTTATATTGAGAATGGTGATTACCATATATGATCATGATGAAATTTTGCTTATCTATAGAGAGCATCATTGATCGAGGACACTGAACCAGCTCTTCCCCCCTGTTTTAGCTCCCAAGGCATGGAATTAAGAAGGAGGGCTCCTGGGGTTAAGGGATCTCTAAAAAATAGGGTATCACCCCTGTGTGTTACCCATAGGGTTGGAGATGTTTCTCCCCTATCTTGGTCTTTTTAGAGTATATCCTAGTTGGAATCATACCCACAAGTTGGGCTTGTTGGGATTGTCCATGCATGTCTGGCCAATAGGTTGAAGTTGCATGGGGGAAGTTTATCATTACCTTTTGGTAAGTCAGGTATCTCTCCCAACATCAAATTATGATATAGATGTTATACCACATGACTCTTGAGGGTCATTTTTGGGAAGATTGGTAGGCAATAGGATGGGTTGATATGTGCTCCACTATATCACCTATTGCTCAATATGGGGTGGTCAATGTTTAGCTCCCTAAGGATATTATAGGTTGATATGTGCACCCTGATGTGATTTTGATATGTGCTCTCCAATGTAGATGTGGGTCATAGACTTGGCTCCTTGCTGATGTTTTCTTGGTGGTAGCATTGGCCTCCTCGCTAGAAGATATTCCAAGTGGTAGAAGTGGCTCACTGATGAATATATGGTAATAGCATAGGCTCCCCTCTAATGTAAAATTATTCTTCTTTTAGATTCAAGAATTTTTATTATATGCGTAGGGACAATGAAGAGATAAGCAGGAATAAGAAAGATATTAATCAGGATGAACAATGACAATATCGGATATGATATGATGGCATGATGACATGTTTATCGATGGTTAGATATTAACAGGTGGAATTATCCCTAGCTTAGTGGGACTGTTAAAATAGGAAACTATGGTCAAATTCCACTTTGGCCAGCTCATTTGATGAAGATGATGGTTTCGTTAAGTTCCTCTTTTCAAGAGGACCAAAATCAACCTAAATATAATTTAATTTGGACAAGGGAAAGTGTAGTTTTGAATTATGAGCCCACATGTGCATTTTTTATGAGGTCGATCCTAAAGAAAAGAAGACACGCTTGGAAGTTTATAAATACAAGTGGCCTCTAACTCATTTGGACATTATCATGAGACATTATTCTATTCTCTTTCTGGGTTTTGGCTTTTCCAATTCTGAGGCAT
Organism: Pinus taeda; assembly: GCA_000404065.3. Classification (NCBI taxonomy): domain Eukaryota; kingdom Viridiplantae; phylum Streptophyta; class Pinopsida; order Pinales; family Pinaceae; genus Pinus; species Pinus taeda. The sequence continues at coordinate 60,941 of APFE030361217.1, forward strand.
GTTCGAAGAGGAGTGGGTTCCCTCAAAGATGAAATTGCATAGTCTGAAGATCACACATTTGTTTTAGGGTTTTACGCCTCAGTAGGAGGCACGACACATTAAGAACTTGAACACAGTCACTTGCTAACCATCTCATCTGTGTGACCAACGCATCTCATTCTCAATCACAACTCATCCTCCATGTGATTTTCATCTAGGGTTTCAATATCACACTCGCAGAGTCTCCAAATGTTGAATTTGACCACATTTGTTGGCTTACAAGTTCAATGGAGTGATTGGACCTTTCTAGTCGCATGAATGACTCCTCCTCCATGCAACTGAGACCTAAATGTTTCTTTTTCAGTTGTTTGAATTTTTCGCTCGTTGCCCATAGACAATGATAGTTCATTGCATGCTTCTAAATGAAGGTTTTTGAGTATAAGCATTGATGGTTTCATTTTATGCATGGATATTTTTTAGTTTATTATTGTTGGATATGTTTATGGTTGAATATATGAATTATTGTACTCATTTACTGAATCATTCAATGATGAACTAATAAGAAGAAGAATTTAAAAGGGTTTTCCCCATAGTAGGTTTTCCCTTGTCTTCAACCAATCCTGATGTCTCTATGTGTGAATTATTTTATTCTATTATTCCTATATGTTTCGTTTCATTGATGATGATGATAATGTTATTTCTACATAGTTTCATATGTTATCTGAATAATTTTATGATGTTATGGGGTGAATTTAATGTGTTAATGAAGAAATGAAATTATCAAAGCAAAGAACAACATATCGCTAAGAAAAATTAACTGGGTGAGGTACTCGACTTACCAAAAGGTAAGGATCACAAGCCTCGAAGCCTCGTCAACTTGTTGGCCATATGGGGAGGGACAACACCAACAAGCTCATCTTGTGGGTATGATGCCAACTACGGTAGAATCTGCAAAGACCAAGATAGGGGAGAAACATCTCCAACCCTATGGGTAACAGATAGGGGTGATATCATATTTTCTAGAGATCCCTCAACCCCAAGATCCCTCTATCTTAATTGCACACCCTAGGAGATCAAAGAGAGGGGAAGATTTGGATTAGTGTCCTTGATTAGTGATTCCCACTATGAGGATGTGTCACATCCATCAATCCAAGCTACTCTTTGAATACCAATAACTTCCCTTTCGGCAAAGCCTTGGTAAGAATATATGCAATATGTTCATCTATTGATATGTGATGGATTCTAATGACTCCACTTTGCACCATGTCTTAAATGAAGTGATATCATATCTCTATGTGTTTGGACTTGACATGAAATACAAGATTCTGCGTAAGATGGATCCCACTCTTGTTGTCGCAATATATCATTGTAGTGTCTAGGACCTACTCAAGTAGCTCTCCAAAGAGATTCCTCAACCAAATTGCTTTGAAACTAGCCATGCTAGTGGAAATATCCTCTGCTTTAGTGGTACTTAATGCTACATACTTTTGCATCCTTCTCATCCAAGATATCATGGTAGATCCAAGGCTTAAACAAAATCCACATGTACTCTTCCTGTCAACAACATTTCCTTCCTAGTCAGCGTTAGTGTATACATCAAGTTGAACATCTCCGGCATAATATCTCAAGCCAAGTATGATCCTCCCATGAAAATATCTCAAAATGTGTTTGGAATTAATCGAGTGTGCATGGAGAGGTTCAGTCATGAGTTGACTCAAGGTATTGACTCCATAACATAAGTCTAAATGAGTGTTCACTAAGAACATTAAAGCCCCAATCAAATGTCTATACTCGGATGGATTCACCAAATTGGGTCTTGCAGCTTCTCCACATAACTTCTTGAATTTCATTTGTATCAGTGTGCATAGCGACTTGCATTCTATCATTCCAAATATTTCCGACAACTTTACAACATATTTTCCTTGTGAAAGGAAAATCTCGCTAGGCCTTTTCCACACCTCAAGGCCTAGAAAGTAGTGGATGAGTCCAAGGTCCTTCTTCTCAAATTCAAAGGCTACCTCCCTCTTACACTTGATCAGCAAATGGTTCACTACCTTTCAAGAATAGATCGTCAACATATAAAACCAAAATCAATGGCATGCCTTGGACTACCTTGACTTAGAGGTTCAGATTGACATTGCTTCTTGTGTATCCCAGCTTCGCCAAATAACTATTAATGTGAGTGTACCATGATATGGGGGCTTGCTTAAAACCATACAATGACTTCTTCAAACTACAAACATCTGTCTTTTGATCCTCTACTTCAAATCCTTGTGGCTACTCAATGCACACTTCTTCTATAATCTTTCATACAGGAGTGAAATCTTCATGTACATCTCTGATGAAGCGTCCATCCTTGACTTTCAACAGTGGAAACTATTGAATGAATGGTTATTTATAGAGCCACAAGTGAAAATATATCATCATTATCTTCTCCCTCTTTCTTGGAGAATCCTCAAGTGACGAACCTTTCCTTGTATTTCTCAATGCTACCATCAACTCCATGCTTGATCTTGAATATCCACTTCGATGTCACCATAGCTTTCCCCTTTGGCCTCAACACAACATCCAATAAGCCATTATTCATAATCAAATCATATTATTTGGCCATAACATCTTTCAAAATTTGTTATTTTACGACTTCTTCAAATGTAGGATGTTCGGCTTGAGTCATAGTGATCATGGCTGGAACGTATCCCTCATAGATGCATGGGTTCTCCCTTTCTCAAAATTATCTCTAAATGGGTACATGTCTCTCATCATCTTGTAAAGTGTCAGGAATCCAAATTTGTCTCTTCCTGGAAGGAGGATCACATGGAGGGGGATCTAAAGGATTCATGGGCTCCACATAATCACCAACAATATTTGTCTTATATTCAGGCATGGAAGGATCATATAAAATATCCATATCATCATTGTTCTCGTGAGGAGGACACAGAAGCATATCCCTTGTGTTTTCAAGGGAGAATTATTTATCAAATGTAACATCCCAACTAATTTAAACCTTCCTTTGAACAGTAATATATATTCTAAATGCTTTAGAATTTTCACAATATCCAACATATGTACCTTGTTCTTCTCAAGGCTTACAACTTATTTCTTTTGTCCTTAGGAACATGAAAGTATATGGGGAAACTAAAGATATGAATATGACCAACATCAGGCTTGACACTTATGAATACTTCTTTGGGGGTATTGTTTTCCAATGCTTGATGAGGTACCCTATTTGAATATATATATAGTGGAATTTGTTGCTTCCCCCCAAAGGAACTTTGACAACTTTTGATCATGAAGCATGGCATAGGAAAATTATATAATGGACCTATTATTTCTTTCATCCACTTCATTTTGTTTGGGAGTATAGGGCACAATTGTTTCTTTCTTGATTCTTTCTTTCTTGCAAAAAATCAATGAAATCCTCTGATGTGTACTCTCCACCATTATCGAACCTAAATATTTTGATTTCTTCCCTGTTTTATTTTACATCAAAGTTTTGAACTCCTTAAACAATATGAAAGATTCATCCTTGTGCTTCAAATAATACATCGATGTATTCCTTGAGAATTCATGAATGAAGGTGATATAACAAAGATGGCCACCTGTAGGTTTTAACCCTGTACAGAAATTACCTGCATACGAATTCTAAATAAAAAAAAAATAAACAATGTGAGAGCATAACACATAAAAACACATATGCACAAAGATTTTCCCCTAGATCCCAAAACCGGGACTACCAGCTTGATTTTTCATTATGTTCCTTTCAATGTTACAATACATATTTATACATGCCGAAGCATCTACATCCCATGGACGAAAACCATCGCGTCCAAAACCATGGACCAAAAGCATTTCGTCCAGAAAACTGTGTGGCGAAAATGCACAAAACCATAGGTGGGTCTGCCCAACCTAACATAGGGTCCAAAACCAAACATAGGGTTCTGGGGTGCTGCCCCGGACCCCATAAAGTGGGGTTACGGGTACCCCTCAAACCCCCTGTTAACTATGTGGAAATAATATAACACAACCGAACAATCTCCCACTTATTCTTTTCTTTCCACAGTGGGCCACATGAGAGCTTAGTCATTTTTCCAGCCCTGAAACACCCATTGTTTCTCTACACCAAGAGAACTTCTCAGAGCTAACAGATTTTGTCAATGCATCTGCAGTATTCTTCAAAGTGTTCACCTTTACGAGCAACACCTTTTTGTCTTCTATCATATCCCTCACAAAGTGATACTGAACATCAAT
>APFE030361217.1:72325-85728 GCA_000404065.3 Pinus taeda
AGCATCCAATACCATGGACCGACAACCATCGCATCCAAAACCATGGACCGAAAACCATCGCGTCCAAAAAACATGTGTGAAAATCATGCACAAAACCATAGGTGGGTCCGCCCAACCTAACATAGGGTCCAAAACCAAAATTTTTTGGGGCTTTTCCCCAGACCCCATAAAGTGGGGTTACGGGTACCCCTCAAATCCCATGTTAACTATGTGGAAAGAATATAACACAACCCAACACCACCAATAGAATTCTTGGGCATCAGACAACATATGTCAAAATGGGTGAGAGAAAGGATGTCATTTTTCTTGATCTTGCTAGAGGGGAATGGTCACCTGTCTTCTTTCCAATCACACAACTTGGACATACTCCATCATGATGGGATTGAATCTTGGGAATCACGGAGACCAATTTCTCCAATTTTGGAAGAGCATCATAATGTAGATGGGCCAATATTAAGTGCCATAGCTCGCTTAGATGACTACTATCATGGATTGATGCTAGAAGTGGTATTCCAGTAACCCTATAGAGTCCTTCATATCTTGATCCTAATGTGAATGCATCTCTCATAAGTGATTCAATAGGAAAATTAAGAGCCTTTCCCTTGATGAAGGCAACCCTCATTCCTTTGTCTTCCAAAGTAGATATTGATACCATATTCTTCTTCAACCCTGGAACATACATCACATCACGAAGAAAAATATATTTTCCTAAATTCAAATGAAATTTGACAGACCCAAAAACTTTAATGGGATGAGTGGAGTTGTCTCCAAGAGAGATTTTCAAATTTTATTCCCTCTCTACCAAATTAGCGAGAACTTCCTTATAACCAGAGAAGTGATGAGGGGCCCCACTATCAGCCAACCAACTATCCCATGAATATGGAGGAGATGAACTACTTGGGGTAGAAATAAGAATATATTCAGATTGATTCACAACATTTCTTTCATATCTGGAGAAATTTTACTTCTTTTGTCGACGAAGATCTTCTTCATGATCATTTGGAGCATCTCTTCTTCTTATTTCATCTCTTCCATTGCAATCATTCCTTTGGTCATCTCTCCTTCTTTGATCATCGAACCTATTTTTTTTCTTATAGTAGTAATAAAGGTTTCCCAAATAGGAGGGAGACCTCTTAGAGTCATAACTACCAATTCCCTATTAAGCACATATTCTACAACTCCTTCCAATTGATCTCTAAGACGAGATATCCTCATTATGTTGGATTCCACTAACTCTCCTTTTTTCATCTTTGTGATTTTGAGCTAATATTTCAGGAAGATGATTTCATTCAAATTGTCTAATTCATACATGCCAACTACCTTATAATCATACATGTCCTTATACCTTCTCAAGTTTCCAACATAAGCAATTAAATTATCTTGTAAACCATCAATTATTATTTTCTTTTCTTTTAACTCACCTTTCTTGTGCTTGTTCTTGACAACAATAAAAGAATTCTCTGGAGGCTCAGGTACTTTTCCTTCAATGTAGTCCAAAACATCATTGTTATAAGATATGATCTCCTACCTATCTTTCCATGCAACAAAATTGGTTGAGTCACACAAATTCTGATTTTATTTGAAGAAGGAAGATCAACTCTTTCAACTTTCCAAAGATGATTACCTCAATTCTTGTCTCCATTTTAGCTTGTCCTTCACCTTGGCTATGATACCATGTTAAATTTTCAGATTATTCTATGTTGTATCAATTAATTTGGCCCAAATCAATACTTCAATTAGCAATCTTTCAAATTACAATTATTCTTTCCATTCATCAATAGTAATTGAAGATAAAACAATAAATGCAATGAAAAAGGGGAGAATCAACACATGAACAAGAGACACCAAGTTTGGTCAAAGACCAAGAACCCTTAGAAATAATTCTTCTATTAGATTGTCATAAAATGTTAAAAAAAAGAGTAAAATGAGCCTAATACAAAGTCATCAAAACAACTGAATAACATTCATAAATAAGTTTCTAACATCATAATATATTAGAGACAACTCTTTGCATCTATGGTAAAATGCATTAAACTTTGGTCAATCATCAATTCCATTCAAACTTCCCAATCACATGCATGAATAGATGTGCAAGTGACTAGAGGCTTCCATTTTCACCCTTCGTGCCTCCAAGCCAACAAATGTAGTCGAATTTTTCATCTGACGCACTTGCAACTGTAATCCAAAAACCCTAAAATAGATGCAATCCTCAGACCTTGTAATTTCAAACTTTTTCAAACTTATATTATCATCCCTACCTCATACTTTTGCAAGCCAATCAATGAAGAAGAGAAGAAGATTCTTAGTGATGTCCAGATGAGCTTAAGGTCACTGGTATTTATGGGCTTCTAAGGGTGACAAATTTACCATTAGGGATAACTTCTCCAAATGAGCATATGTGGGATTTCTTTCATAAGCACACATCCCCTTATCCAATTTGGGTGATATTTATGTCAATTTTGGTCCTATTGAAAAGATGAATTCAATTAAATTGTCATATCCATAAAATGAACTGTCTAAAGTGGAATTTTACCATATTTTCATAATTTAACACAATGTATGTTGGGAGGTCAAGATGATTATGAAAGACTCCTTCAAAACCTTGATTATGGAAGACTCCTTGAAAACTTGTGTTGCCTAGATTTCCCTTTGAGGGACCATCAAAGTTAAATTCAAGGAATCCTAGAGGAGGAGAGGGCCAAAAGGATTGAGCGGGGGGGATGAGGTGGATGAGAATATTTTCAAATCAATATGAGGGAAGGAAGATGGAGAGGGCCTTGAGAATGGAATACTCAGGTGGGAAATTGGTCAATCATTTAGCCCCTAATATTTGGAAATAATTATTTTGCTACCCCCTTCCCGTGATCAGTTCACTTCATTACTGCGCTGCGCCTCCCTGGCTGGGCGAAAAGAGTCACCTGTGCTGCGTTTTGGCCCTGGGATTTGATTTCTTGGATTTGCAGGGGTGCTGTGGGAATGAATTGAGTTTCTCCCTTGCCTCGTTCCATTGTTGCAGCCATGGGTGATCCCGGGGGTGGGGAAACCTCTCCCACCCCTCCGCTTTCATCTAAAGAAGCCTTTCGTCGCTTATTATCACAGAAAGGGAAGAAACGTCCTGCCCCTGAGGTTCCAAAATTCATTAAAAAACTTGAGGAAGTGCTTGAGATAGCCCTGCAAGAAGATCAACCGATCAAAATTGCCCTCGCCCTTGCTGACAGAGGACTGGTCGGGCAATTTATGGGGCGTTGGCCATCTACAAAAACCATGGATGATTGGATTCAACGCAACTGGAGGCCTCAGCTGAAGAATAGTGTGATCTGTTATGCGGTTGGTAGAGGTTTCTTCATTTTCGAGTTCACCACCAAAGAAGACCGAGATCTGGCTTTCAGAAATGGACCGTATTTCATGGGAAATCAGGGTCTATATCTCAATAAATGGACCCCGGACTTCGATCCCTCAGTAGATGTTCCTAAGGAAGTTCCAGTCTGGGTTCGGCTCCCCAACCTTTCGATCCACTGCTAGAGCTATCAATCATTGCAAAGTATTGGGAACGGTCTGGGCAGATTCATCGACAAAGCAGACAATAAAGGCCAATACACCTGTGCAAGAATCTGTGTGGAAGTTGACTTAGAGACTGGTCTCCTCGAAGCGATAAAACTTACAGTGGGAGAATGGCATCACTATCAAAAGCTGGACTACGAGCAACTACCTTTCAAATGCAGAACGTGTCATGAACACAGACACTTCCAACGGAATTTCCCCAAATCCCAGGCTGGGACCAAGGAGGACGAGGAAGGATGGAAAGAAATCAAAAGAGGCAAGGCTATCCCTAGACCAATAGAGAAGAAAAATTCTGGATCAGTGGGGAAGCCGCAGACCAATCCAAAGACCAATGAAGACCCAAAAGTTGGAACCTCCTCAGGTGGGAACACAGAAACCATCGGGGCTCAAGAAGAAACTAAAGACAGGATGAAGGAAGTAAAAGAAACTGGTACTGAAATAATCACTCCCCTAGCCTCAAGAGGCAATGAAGGAAATAAAGATAAAGAAGAACATATAAGCCTGGCCTCCGAATCTGATGAAGACTCAGAAGGAAGAACCTATGAATCAGACAGCTCACAAGTCACCCCTATCAAATCAGCCAGGGGTCGAAAATCCAAGAAGAAACTGAGAGAGGAGAAAACCTATCGGGATGTTCTCCAAGGCTCCCAAAAAACTCTCAAGGGAATGATGAATACTAGGTCAGGGTGCAAGCATGGCTCGGCTCCAAAAGGAGCCACAATCTCCCAAGCCAATAAATAATGAAGTATGTCTCCTGGAATTGTAGAGGATTAGGCAGCAAGCTAAAAGAAGATGCCCTGAAAGATATAGTGAGAATGTATTCGCCTGAAATCCTCCTCATCCAGGAGACAAAGTTGGAGGAAACTCCCCTCCTCCATGCCAGCAAATCCTTCTGGCGTAAAGGTATTGGATGTGCTGTCAGTGCAAGAGGCACCTCCGGTGGAATCGCTACCTTCTGGGATAGCTCTATCTATGACTTGACTCAAAAAGATAGCTCCTCCCATTGGCTTCTCACGAAGCTCCTCCATAAAGACTCTAGCCACCAAGTAAGTATGTTCAATATATATGCTCCTGTTCTTCCTTCTGAGAAAAAATTCTGTTGGGACTCGATTTTGTCCTATCTTTCACTGAACAATCCTGAAAACATTATCATAGCTGGTGATATGAATGTCACTCTTAATGTTAATGAGAAAAAGGGAGGCTCCCCGGTCAGGGATTCAGCTAGAGAATGGGTTGAAGACCTCATGTTGGGATGGGAGTTGGAGGATATCAAGCCCACATCTGGGAAGTTCACCTGGTCTAACAAAAGGGTGGGCCCAAACCATATTGCAGCTCGGTTAGACAGATTTCTGGTCTAATCCTCTTTCCTAACTTGCGGTCTAATGGCCTCGTCCAAAATTCTGCCAACCAGCACCTCTGATCACAAACCCATTATTCTTGAGCTTTCCACGGATGGAAATCTTGGCCCTATCCCCTTCAGATTCAGTTCATTATGGCTTCAGCATGAGGGGTTCCAAGAGATTGTTTTAGATGCCTGGAACAGACTTGTTCAAGGTTCCCCTTTCTATGTGTGGGAAGAAAAATTGAGGGGGCTCAAAAGAAGACTTAAGGAGTGGACTAGAATGCTGAAATCTCCCTCCTCCAAAAGGAAGGTGGCCCAGGAAAGTCTTGCTGCCCATCAATTATCTTTGGAAAATTCTGTTGTTACCTAAGACCTTCTTCAGAGAGAAATTGATCTGCAGAAAGATTTCCACAAAGCAAGTAGGGAAGAAGAAGAAATCTGGAGGCAGAAATCCAGAGCTCTCTAGTTACAAGCTGGGGACAAAAATACTAGCTTCTTCCACAAACAAGCTGAAGCTCGCAAGAAATTCAAATCTGTTAAAGAAATTCATCACCAAAATGTAGTGGTTAAGGATTTCAAAGAAATCAAGCGGGAAGCCCACTCTCACTTCAAAGATCTTTACTCTGCCCCCGATGATCCACCAATGGATCCCCATGTCTATCCGATGAATTTGATCCCCCAATGTATTCAAGATCCTAACAATTCTATGCTGACTATTCCAATCAGCATGAATGAGCTTAAAAATGCATTGGACAGTATGGAACCGGACAAAGCTCCTGGACCGGATGGGTTTCCTGTTAGATTCTATCTTTCCTGTTGGGCCATAATAAAAAATGACCTTCTGAGAATGGTTAGGAAATCTCAATCTTGTGCAAAGATCCGAGGCGGCATCAATTCAGCGTTTCTGGCCTTGATTCCAAAAGAGAAAGGAGCAGCTAATTTCAGCAGATTCAGGCCAATCTCGTTGTGTAATTCTAGTTACAAGCTAATCACCAAAATTATAGCCAATCGCCTCAAGAAAATCTTACCGGCCATTATCCCTGAAAATCAAGGAGGATTCATCAAAGGGAGAAAGATTCTTGACAACATAATGCTGGTGCAAGAAGTTGTTCAGTCAAGCTACCACCGAAAGGAGAAAGGTATGGTGATTAAGCTTGACTTGGCAAATGCTTTTGACAGGGTAAAGCATGAATTCCTGTTTATGGTTATGAAGAAAATGGGCTTCTCTTCAGCCATCATTAACTGGATAAAAGCCTGCATTGCCTCTCCTTGGATTGCGCCTTTGGTAAATGGGCATCCTTCAAATTTTTTCCAAGCCTCTAGGGGCCTTAGACAAGGTTGCCCTTTATCCCCGCTTCTTTATGCGATTCAAGCCTCAGTTCTCAGCTTTCAACTGGACCATAATCAACAGACTCAAATCCTTCCTGGCCTCCGCATGGTTCACCAGGTCAAAGACATAAATCATGCCCAATTTGTTGACGATACATTATTGCTGGGTGGGGCAAGCATAAACTCTGCTAAATCCTTCAAGAAGGAGCTGGACATCTATAGAGAAGTCTCGGGCAGCAAGATCAACTTTCTAAAAAGCACAATCTATAGCTAGAACTGCTCGGTTAAGGAATTATCAGATATTGCAAGGATTCTCGATATGGAAGGGTCCTGGGCATGGGACTCCTTTAAATACCTAGGGATCCCAATCTTCAGGACCACTCCTGAAGTTGCCCATTGGATGCCCCTACTGGACAAGATTAAAAGCAGAATTCATGCCTGGGGAGCTTCATGGCTGAATAATGCGGGGAAGATCATCCTGATGAAAGTTGTCCTCTCAAGTCTTCCGTTATATCAACATTCCGTCCTCCTAGCCCCTAAAACCTTCATCAACAAAATGGAAGTTCTTCTAAGGTGATTTCTGTGGGAAGGGGGAAAAACAACGAAATAAGGCTGCATCTTGTTAAATGGGATACTATTAAAAAGCCATTTATGGAAGGAGGACTACAAATCCGCGATCTGGCTGCTCAAAATCTGGCTTTGGGAACCAAGCTGCTTTGGGACATTGTCTCTGGAAAATTAAGTTGGAGCAAGAAAGTCCTGTGGAGAAAATATTTTCATGGGAAGCGCCTTAGATGCTTGGACCAGCCTCCTCGAACCTCCAAAGGTTCTCCTGTTTTTAAACTCTGCATCAAAGCTTTGGAACATTTCAGTCATAAGCTGTATTGGATTCCTGGTAATGGGCAAAAAATAAGAATCTAGGAAGATCCTATTCTGGGTGATCAACCGTTGAGTCAGATGGAAGAACTTACCAATATCAAAGACTGGCTCCAAGCTCGCAATCTGAACACCCTCTGGGACATCTCCTCTTGGATGGAGGATAGTCTTTGGGACAGCTGGCAACTGGGGGAGGTCCCTCAGTGGCTGGATGGTGAAGCCTCAGTTCTTTTGGATAATCTTCAAGGGAAAGCTCCCTTAAAATCTTCAGTAAAGGACAAACGAGGGTGGGGATCTATCATAGGTTCGTATTTTGCATCTAAAGGCTACAAAAGTATTATGGCCACTCCGAATGTTCCTCCAAATCCCGCTCAATGGAAATTTATTTGGGATCCCCCCTCTCTTCCCAAAATTGATTTCTTCTGCTGGACGTTAGCCCACAACAGTATACTCACTCATGATAATCTCTGCAGGCATGGAATGGAAGGACCATCCTGGTGCAATCTTTGCAAGTCAGAGGAAGAAACAGCGGATCTTTTGTTCTTATCATGCCCTTTTGCACTAGAAGTCTGGAAGGGGGTCCTTATGCTAAATTCTGATAAATTCGAGCTCCCTAGGAACATCCCAAATCTTTTCCAAACCTGGAGCAAATTATCTCTGTTTGGTCTTTCCAAAAATCACCTTCTCAAAAATTGCTGGTTGTGGATCCCCAAGATCGTTTGCTGGAAGCTGTGGCTGGAAAGGAACAATAGACTATTCAGAAACGAAAGCTGCAATTCGTCCAGAGTTATCATCAAAGTCAAAGCTCTATTGGGAGAAACTCTTGAAGCCAACTCTGCCAAAAAGCCTGGAAAAGCTCTGAATAGAGAGGAGGATCTCTGGTTGAATGGACTGGTCCCTAACCAAAAAGAATGTGCCACCCTCTCTACTAGCATCTTCTCCAACTGGGAAATAAGGCTGGAGGAGAAAGAGTTCATTAAGTGGAGGTCGGCTCTGAATGAACATTGTCTTTTTCTTTACGGGGCCTCCAAAGGAAACCCTGGTATCGCAGGAGGCGGTGGGGTTCTCTTGAGTCCGGATGGCTTTGATGTGATCCGATTTGCTTGGGGACTGGGCAGGGAATCTAACAACAGAGCAGAGGCTCTTGCTCTGTGGCAGGGTCTATCTCAAGCGATCAAAGGCAACTTCCTATCCATTTCAGTCTTCGGGGACTCCAGGATTATTATCCAGGTGTTGAATACCAATAAGAATCCTTCTCAGCTCCATTTATCAACCATCCTCAGGAAAATCAGACTTATATTGCCCAAATTCCACAAGATCTCTTTCTATCATATTCCCAGGAAATTAAATTCCCAGGAAGATATGGAAGCCAATCAACGCACTCTGTGGAGTAAACGATCGCTATTCGTTAACTATATCAACTCCTTATGCAATATCCCCTAAGTCGTGTGTTCTCTGGGCCTTTTTCTGTTGGGTATTCCTCTGATCCCTAGGCCTTCCATCCTCTCTGCTGTCGGTGCCGCACCTTTGTTAAAGACCATCTGAAAAAATCTTGGCTCAATCCCTAAAAAAGCAGTCTGACCTTTTCTCCCAGCTTCACGCCCTGTGTTTTGTTCTCTGCTGTAAGCATCCGAATGAAGGAAGACTGGGTGATCTTCTTCTGCATTTTTGGCAGAAGCAGAACGCTCTGTTCTCTTTCCATAGAGCACCCAAAGGATATAGAAAGAAGGGCTCCCTTTGTGACATTCTGGAAAGCCTAATGAAGAACCCGATCTCTGTTCCGGAGGGACCTCACGCCACAGGCTCCAATCATCTCCCAGCGTTCATCTATGGACCTGTCGACAATCTCAGCGCTGCTTATTTCGATGCCTTCTCCTTCGCTCCAATTGATCATGAAAGCATGGAGTTCAGAATCTTGCAGTGGGGTATTTTCAATCTCTGCTTCATTGTTTACTGTCTCAGGAGGAAATTTAAGCTCTACGCTATCTGCCAGAACAGTACTGTAATTTCTCATTGCCACAGCGTTGGCGCCCTTTAATAAAATTTAACCACTTCTGTCTAAAAAACAATATTTGGAAATAATTGAATTTTATTTAGGATTAATTTCATAATAACTACTTCACTTCTTGATGATCCCTTGAATATTATACAATTCAATTTCTTCCAGATTGTCCATAAGAGAAATCTTAGAAGGAGTGTCCAAGATTTGCTGAAAATAGGACATTGGAAGGTTGAAGAACACCAAGTTGTGATGAGATCCACCAAAATCATATTGAGATTTTTAATATGTTTGCAGGAAGGTGATTGTTGATCTAGTCAAGATGTCCTCCAGAAAGGCCACTCATTAAAAATCTGACTTTTTATTTCTTGTTGTTGATAATAGAGATAACATCTTAATGGTCCTTCAAATCCCTTATTTATATTTTTTTCCTAGGTTAGAGTGTGTTTCCTAGCCAAAATTGAAGGAGGATGCCTTGGGCTATATACCCAATGAATAGATGTAAGTCCATATCTCCTCTTCGAGGAAGTTTGTTAGATATCTGATGAGATTGTAAGTCTCTTCAATACTAAATTTACCTAAGGACTTGAAACCCCATCAAAGGATTTCAACACTATTTTGGATAAAAAAATTCATTTGTAGAAGCTTTCATTCGGTAATCTCCTAGTCATCCTCTCAAATGGGGAATTCCCAATCGTGCTACTATTTCCAAGTATGCCAACGACCTTCACACAACTGATCATTCCAATATTGTGCCACCTGTGTGTAGCTCTATCCTTCCAATGTAGTAGATATTTTCAACAAGATCTCTTGAGGAAAGGTCTTTAGAAGTTACTACTAGGAATTAGACCAAAATTTGGTCAAGCCTCTATTACAAATTTCCCAAAAATAGTTTTTTTAATTATGTATGTATTGTTGTTAACTAATATATTCCATATAGAAGCACCTGGTATGAGTTTGTGTTTGTGCAACTTGGACTCTATACTATGTCCTTGACTATATTTATTGTCCCATATTTATTTCCAAATATCTTGACCCCCTTAAAGCCAACACCACCAGAGTTTTGACCCCGTGAATTTGTTAAGCGCCACTAGATCTCTAAGTACCTATCCTCATCTTGATTTGGGAGGACTGAGAAAACTCCAAGTCATAAGAGCTGAATTACATTCCCAAGTTTCTCCTCTCAAAAGAAAAGAGTGGATCATGTTATGCATTTAGTGTAGGGTTCTTGTCAGTGTAGCTAGGATGAAATTTCTATAAATTGGGAGTGATTGAAGCACTTGTTTGAGGATAACTAATCTTCCTAAAAAATTTAATGCTTTGAAGATAAAATTATTTACTTTAGAGAAAATTATATCCAAAATATCTCTCCAGTGAGTAGTTTCTAAAGAATTATCTATTAGAGGTTTTCCCAGATAAATGATTGGGAGAGAGGGTCGAGAGAAACCCAAGAGGTGGGTGAGACAAGCTTGAATTCTATGGTGGCTATTGAAGAAGAAAACTCAACAGTTGTTAGGGTTTAGTTTAGTACTATAGGCTAGCATATATTCATTTAGAATGCAGTTACAGGCCAAGAATTCTCAAACCAAGGAATCACCCATCAACATAGTGCCATCCACAAACTAGTGGTTAGTTATGGGTGGAAACTACTTGTTGAGATGAATTCCCCTCAATTCACCATTAACCATAGAATACCTAAGATAATGCCTAAGACCTTCAATATATAGAACAAAATGAAAAGGGGGGAGTGTGTCTCCTTGGTGGATACTTCAAGAGGCACTAAAGGTGGAGGAGGGGGACCCATTGATAAGGATAGAGAATAATGGGGAGGAAAATAAGAGAGTCACCCATTTATCCCAATCATCAAAAAAATCGAACGCTTTTAAAATTTAGAAATGATAATCCCAAGCCAATTTTTCAAATTATTTTTAGAAATCCAATTTGATTACCATAACAGATTTATCTAAATTTTTTCATAATATGTATAAGATCATGTGCTACCATGATCCCATCCATGATTTTCCAACCCTAAACATATCCTAACTACTCCTTTTGATATTAGAAAAGGAAACAATGGGTTCGGGTCTATTGGAAATGATATTCAAAATGATTTTGTAGACCAAATTGTATAACAAAATAGGTCTGAAGCTACTTCTGTCTCGTGCTTATGCTAATTTGGGAGCAAGAGTGAGGAATGTGGCATTTAGGGTAGGGAGGATAGAGTGTCTTCTTTGGGATTCCCCCCCTAAAGCTAATATCTCATCACTTCATAATGCCCAACCTTCTTGGAAAAATTATGAGGTGAAGCCATCTCATCCAAGGGCATTATTTTTTGAGAGGCTCATCACTCCTCCAACCTCCTACAATTGCTTCATCAAAGTCATGTTTTGGTCATCAATAAAAAATCTCAAAATTTGGGCAACTATATTCTCCATGGTTTGTAATATATTAGGGTTAGGCTCTTTAATGAGATTATTGTAGAATGAAGTATGTTCTTTTTCATCATAGAGGTTTTTTCCATTCTGACTGGTAAGTCAAAAGATACAATTATGATGGCTATGTTTCAACATTTGTTTACAGAAAAATCTGTTGGAATTATGACACAGGTGTTGTTCTTGATGGCAACTCACTCAAATGACAGATCACAGTACAACAGGTTAACAACTCAGAGTTACAAATCAAAGTACAAAAGGGGATAATGTTGGCATTATGACACAGGTGTTGTCCTTGATGGCAACTCACTCAGATGCCATATCACAGTATAGAAAGTTAACAACTTAGAGTTATAGATCAGACTTCACAGAATGAAGAAGGAGAGGTATACGTAGGTTCACCATTGGCCAAGCCACATATACACGCGGGTTCACTGTATAAAATTCGTGTATATGTACACATGCACTTTCTCAAAAGGAAAAGTGTGTATAGCTTGGAAAACTAAGTTTTTGGTCCATGGTATTTTGATCCATGGTATTGGTCCAAGGTATCGAGTCCAAGGTATTGACCCTAGGTTTTTGGTCCAATGTACTGGTCCTAAGTGGTTTTGGTCCATGGTATTGAGAAAGGCATACAAAATATAAAAGGAGGAGAAGATCATTAGGCCATGTGTGCAAGTATCGAATATCTGATGAAGTGTGAGATCTAATATGTAGGTTATTGGCTGATGGCAGTGTGCTTGATCTGATTCAAGGATGAACCTTAGCATTTGATGAAGGATGAGATCTAATGATGTATTAGGATCTTAAGGCTTGAAGTGAATTATCTTTATATGGTTTGATGATGTATTTGAATAACTAGTGCATGTTGTAGTCTGTAAATATGATGATCTGGGTATGACTAAAGTCTGGAATAGTTGTAATGTTTAAATCATCATTTACAGATCTATATGCAGGTTCACTTTAGAAAAGCGGTGTATACATGTTGGTTCTACATATAAAAGCAGCGTATACATCATAAATTTGATTTATAGCTCTGTACGCTGGTCCACTTTGAGGAAAGCGCGTATACACGTAGGTTTGACACACGGAAGTAACGTATACCTTATAAAATATGTTTTAGTTTCTTCTATTTGTTGTTGTAGTATTTTGGGTTCTGGCTTGGGTTCTGGTTACTGTATTCTGGTGAAAACATTCTAAAGGATCAGATTGATGGATTGTCAAAGTGATTGATTGATTCAGTTGTGGTTGGTTCAAAAGGAGATTTGTTGATGTACATATAGTTGATGATTGAATGATGTTATTGATGGATCCAGTCTAAAAATTTATGAATCGTCGTCCCTGTAAGAAAAGAGAAGGTTGTAGCCTTTCGTAGGCTGACACCTACGTACTAGTAAACATATCAACTAGTACAAGAGCTAGGGGTTGTAGCTCCCTTCCAGTAGAAGCTAGAGAATGAGAGAATTTGGTAGCCTTCTGCAGGTATAAGCATGCGTACTGGTATAAGACTGCACGAGTACAAAAATTGTAAACTGATTTTTGTTATTATTAAAAGAAGACAAAGATGACAATAGCATGTGCTTGTCACCTACATTGGGTTTCCACATTATAGCTTGGTGTTCTTGTGTGTTTCTTATGTGTGATGCTTTATTATGATTTTACTGCACTATCTAATGAATTCCTGATATACTGGTTAAAGTTCAATGCATGATAATTTGGGTAAATTAAAAGATCTTTGCATATACAATGGTTGCATTAAGTATAGTTGTGTATACACGCTATTTCACTAAGCTAAAGTAGCGTATACAAATTAGTTTTGAAAATTAGATTATTGATATAATAATACTGATTCACCACCCCCCCC
>APFE030361217.1:88460-109927 GCA_000404065.3 Pinus taeda
TTCATTGATGATTTTTCCAGAATGTGTTGGATAGGTCTTCTAAAGCATAAAGATGAAGCATTTGAAAAGTTCAATGCCTTCAAAGCTTTGGTTGAAAATGAATCAGATCGCAAAATCAAATGCCTCAAATCTGATCGAGGAGGGGAATTTACCTTGAATGAATTCTTTGACTTTTGTGAACAACATGGAATAAAAAGGCAGTTCTCCACTGCAAGGACTCCTCAGCAAAATGGAGTGGTAGAAAGAATGAATAGAACTATTCAACAAATGGCTCGTGCTATGCTAGATGAATCTGGAACTCCTGCAACCTTCTCGGGTGACACTGCATTCGCTGCCATCACTATTCTCAACCAAGTAAATCTTCAGGTAAACAACACTGAAACTCCACATGAACTTTGGTATGGTAAAAATCCTACTGTAAAGTACTTCAAAGTTTTTTGAAGTAAATGTTACATCAAAAGCACTGATGAAAAACTTGGTAAGTTTGAACCTAGAGTAGATGAAGGTATTCTTCTTGGCTACTCTTCTCGAAGTAAAGGATATAAATGTTATAATAAAAGACTTGGGAAAATGATTGAAAGTATTGATGTTGTAGTTGATGAGGCATGCAAAAATCCAAAACAGATAAAAGCCGAAGATTATGATAATGAAGAAGATGAGGATCATTTTCCCACATCAAATCACACTGATTCTGAAGAAGAAACCAATGAAGTACCAGAGGAAGAGATAATGATAGAAGAAAAGACTCCGTCCAGGTATGTTCAGAAAAATCATCCAGAAACTCAAATTTTAGGGGGAAAGGGGTAGGTGTGTAGACAAGAAGAACTATTGTTGAAGCCTCAAGCTATCTAGCATTACTATCTTCCACTGAACCTCAAAATGTAAATGAAGCATGCAGAGATGAATGTTGGGTCAAGGCCATGAATGAAGAACTTGAGAAAATTGAAAAGAGTGATACTTGGGAATTAGTTCCTATATCTCATGATAAGAATATCATAGGAACTAAATGGATATTAAAAAACAAGCTGAAGGAAAATGGAGAAGTTATTAGAAACAAGGACAGACTTGTTTGCAAAGGATATGCTCAACAAGAAGGTATATATTTTGAAGAAACTTTTGCACCTATTGCTAGAATTGAAGCCATAAGAATGTTTCTAGCTCTTTCTAGATTTTAGAACTTCAAAGTATATCAAATGGATGTAAAATCTGCCTTTCTTAATGGAGACTTAGAAGAAGAAGTTTATATTGAACAACCAGAAGGATTCATTCTTGAAAATGATGCAAAACTTGTATGCAAACTCAGAAAGACTCTCTATGGTCTAAAACAGGTTCCAAGGGCCTGGTACTATTGTCTTGACAAATATCTCTGCCAATAAGGTTTTTCAAAGGGGTCAGCGGATAACAATCTATATATAAATATTGCCACTAGTAAATTGCTAATAATTGTTGTTTATGTTGATGATATCATTTTTGGTAGCAATGAAGAATCCATGAGTCAGAATTTTGCTGCAGTAATTCAGCAAGAATTTCAAATGTCCTTGCTTTGTGAGCTCACCTACTTTCTTGGTCTACAAGTTCAGCAAAATAAAGATGGTATTTTTCTCTCACAAATCAAATATCTCAAACAAATCCTCAAAAAGTACGACATGGAAGATTCTAAACCAATATGTACCCCAATGGTAACAGGATGTAGTCTCAGCTCAAATGATGAATCAGCAGTGGTACATCAACCAACTTGTAGATCCATGATTGGCAGTCTGCTTTATCTAATAGGTATCTGACCTAACATCATACATGCAGTAGGACTAGTTGGAATATTCCAAGCAAATCCAAAGCAATCACACCTTTAGGTAGTCAAAAGAATTTTCAAATATCTTCAAGGAACATAGAACTTTGGTTTATGCTATTCTAGAGATACAAATCTTACACTTCATGCATATACAGATGCATATTGGGCAGGGAGCATTGATGAGAGAAAAATCACTAGTGGCAGTGCATTCTATATGAGTTCCAGGTTAGTGTCTTGGTTCAGCAAGAAACAAAGTTCAATTGCATTATCTACAGCTGAATCAAAATACATAGTTGTTGCATCTTGCTGCACACAACTACTTTGGATGATGCAAACCTTGCAAGACATTCAGATCACATGTACCCCACCCATCTCCATTCTATGTGATAATACAAGCACCATCAGTGTTTCAAAGAATCCAGTCATGCACTCCAAGACCAAGGACATACCCATAAAATATCATTTTCTATGTGAACAAGTGCTTGAAAAAAGATCAAATTGGAGTATGTTCTCTCGAAAGAATAGGTTGCTGATATATTCACTAAACTACTACCCAGAGAGACATTTGAATATCTCAGACAAAAACTGGAAGTAGTGGCTCCATCATCCTGCTATTAAACCCTATATTCCTCATAGAAAGGTGGTTATATACAAGTTTCATGAAGCGTAGTCGCATACATACGTTGGTTTCTATGGGTACAATTGTGTATATATTGGTTCAAGGAAAAACAGTGGGCCAAACTCAGGAAGAAAGAGGTTTGATATGGTTTAGTGAATTATCTGCTCTTCTTGATGATGGTTACAATCTGTTGATGACATGTGGAAATATGTTGGCTCTCATAAGTTGTTGATAATTTGATGTATATTTGATTGATGATGATGCCTTGATAACTCTTCTAATATATGAAATGATCAGATCTGACAGTGAACATCTGGCATAGGTTCAGGGTGTTATCTCCAAAATAAGAGTTTACATTTTTCCTAATCATGATCTTAGATAAGTGTGAAGTCATCCTATGTTTTAATGGGTAGGTGATAGGTTAGGATCATAGGTCTCATTTTCATATCCAAATAAAATCTAACAACCTTATTCCATGTCTCATAAGTCTCACTTTTGGTTTAGAAACTCATATCTTAAACCATTTTGAAATTTTTTTGGAATTAGCCCTGAAACCACATTTTCGTAGCGCAGACAGTGTAAAATGTCTGTTTTGCGCTACGAAAACGCTACTCTTTTCGTAGCACTTTTCCCTGCGTGCTACGAAAGCGTGGATTCATAGGAAGTCTTGTCAAAACATCAATCTGTTAAGATTCCATTAAATTTTCATTATTAGGTGTCAACTAGGAGTCAGTTCTTAAGCATGCCACCATCCAAAACTCATCATTTCGAATTTAGGGTTCACCATGATAAGAAATTTCAAATTCAAAAGGGTTGGCTAGTTTCTTTTTACAGTTTGCATGCAAACCCTCAAACAAATTGTTTTTTGAATGGTAAGATTATGGTAATTTCTTACTGAGGTTTCTCTCATCCATAATTCAAGCCAGGCTAACCACCATAAGCAAGCGAGGATAATCAGCAGAATTTCAAGCGAGGCTGGTTTGTTACAGGAATTCAGAAGCAAATATGACAAAAGAGAAGAAAAGTTGCAGGTCTAGTCATTGTTTAAGAACAAAGCCTTAAAGCACTGAGGTCTTAGTTGGAGATAAATCAGTTGTAGAAGGCTTCAAGAAAGTAGGATGTTGGAAGTTTTGTAAAAAATTGCAGGGAGGAGATACTCAGGTGATAAAGGAGTTTGCACTACATTTCACTGGCACAAACACAAAGATTGGAATCCTAAACTTGCAAATTTCTCTAGACATCATAGCTTTGGTGACATAGATTCCTAGGGGCCAAGATGTATGGTTCAAAAACATTAGATTTGACGTGGAACCATGTCAAGTG
Source organism: Pinus taeda (assembly GCA_000404065.3). Taxonomy (NCBI): domain Eukaryota; kingdom Viridiplantae; phylum Streptophyta; class Pinopsida; order Pinales; family Pinaceae; genus Pinus; species Pinus taeda. The sequence continues at coordinate 92,192 of APFE030361217.1, forward strand.
TTCCTAAAGCCAGAGTTTGCAGAAATGGACTTAACCAAGGCAATTCCAAGGAACTACGTCAAAGACACATATGTCAACTTTCTCTTCAACATTCAACATTATTTTTCCTGAGGGTAGATATCATAAGGTTTATTCATATCATTTTAAACTCCTGTTGTATTTTACTGGTATGATTTCTTTAGATTTTCCATTCTTCCTGTATTGAAGTATAGCTAATATGGCAGATAAAGTGCAAATGAAATATCAAGGACATGAAACCTCCCTGTTTCATCATGGTCTCATTAAACTAATAGTTTTACATGAACTTAAAAAGATTAATAGAGAATGGTCTCCATTTTTGTTTCTATGTGGTTTTGGAGGGGAAATCATGATACATGCATTAGCCCTAAGGTTAAAGAAACTCCATCTGCAGAAACTAGCAAGTCTGTAATGTCCAGGGCAAAGCGATTTGTTAAGTTGAAACCCAGAAAGAAGGTGAAAGCAAAAGTGAGAAAAACATCAGTGGTTATTTCTGAGACCCCTAAATCCACAAAAGAAAAGATAGCTGAAGCTAAAGAAATGACACAAGAAAAGTTAGCTACCAAACCAGTTCAAAGGAGATTGACTAGGAGTCAAATTGCTAAGGAGAAAGTCAAAGCTTGAAGGGTAATTTAAATGATATTTTAAAAGCCATTGATATTGCAAAATCCCCTTTGGTGCAGGAAGATGTCATAGAATCTGATAAAGGAAAGTCGAAGAAGATGAAATCCTCTAAGAAACTGGAATTTGAGGATGATGTTACAACATTTGTGTTCAAGCCCAGAAAGCCCTTAACTAGACAATATAAAAAGATACAAGATTCTAATGTTGAGTTAGGAAGAACAGAAGAAGATTCCACTGTTCAGGAAGAGTTGATAGACCTTTCATCACCAATACCTAAAGGTGACAAAAACAAAGTTTTTTCCACTCAAACAGAAAAAGCCAGTTATGAAGAAATGGAAGAGAGGTTAAGAGTAGTCAATAATGAAATTTCTAGATTAAGGATGAGAGCAAGAAGGCATGCTACTAAGAAGAAAATTTTAAAAAGGCTAAAGGCCCTCTAGGAAGTTGAAAAGGTTTCCAAACTAGAAATAGTCAGCAATGAAACTCAATACTTCACTTGGACTCTTCTTGTAATCAAAGAAGCTATATTTGTAAGGAGGATGAATGCTCAATTGAGAGATACTAATAGGAGATTGAAGAGACAAATTGAAACCCTAAAAATACAGTTAACAAGATCTGAAACCCTAAAAATACAGTTAACAAGATCTGAAGAAAAGGCTACAACAATAATGGAACAGGGTGATGAAAAAGGACAGTGAATGATATATCTTAAAATAGTTTTGAGAAGGTCCTCTGTGAAGAAGAACATCTTCTAAGGGTAAGTTGCTTTGATTTTTGGTGATCATATCAGCCTTTATGAAATTTGGGAAATTCCCAAACTGCAGATCTTTGAAAACTGTATTGGAAAAGAGCATACACAGCAGTTTCATAGCGGGCTACGAAACTGTTGAAGGTGACCTTTTAGCACTTTATAGATGCATTTCGAATGTAAGGTCTGATAAATTCCAAGTTTTGATGTTGTTGGTAGAAATATGAGTATCATATATCAAGTCTCAGATGGCAGTGATGTAGAAGGAAAGTTTAAGAAGTATTCCATAAGTGATATAAAAGTTGTGCTACGAAAACAGACTATTTTCGTAGCGCAGTCATGTTTCATCCACTTTTCCATATGTTCGAGGTTCCCTTTTTGCACAGGTGGAAAATGAAGTTTTAATGGATTACTAATACATGCCACATATACACCAGCAAAACTGCTTGAAGATAAGCATAAAGGATAAAGAACTTTAAAGGAAGGAACTTTGTCTCCTTGTTTTTAGGACAGTTAGGTCATGACTCAACAGGGTTTGCAACAATACTGGAGACATCATAAAGCTTGAAGACATGGATTAGAATCTGATTAAGGAATGTCTTTAAGTCATAGATAAGGTTGTTGAAAGCATGTTTTAGGAGTTTCACTCCTATTTGTATTAGGACTCTTAAAGACGACTAGCTGTCAAGTTGTAATTAAGTAGTTTTCTTTATGAATAAATTGCTGTCAATGATAGGAATTGGAATTCTCCTAAAGATGTATCATAGAATCCAAGGTTCTAAAAACTCTATATAAAGCATGATAATCAAATTCCTCAGGGTTGGTAATTTCATTAGCAAAAGAAAGTTGTGTTATTGTAAGGAACTGTGGTTTTTCAAAATTAATATAGAGATTAGTTTGACTACTCAAGATTCACAAGGAGTTTATGTGTTTGATGTTCTTATTGCCTTTCTCAATTACTTATTTGAAGTGGTATGAGCTTGTGATACTTAGAATTCATTGGAAAATGCTATAACTTCCTTCACGTGCTTATAAACTGTGTTGATTCAATGTGTTACTATTTTACTTATAAACATAAACTCTAAGTGCCTTGACTTCCTTGTTTTGTTGATCATGTTGTTTTGTTAAAGACTATCTTGACTCCATAGCCCAATAGATGTTTTCTAATCTTTGATTCAACCAGTCAACCAGTTAGACATTCGTCCATTTTTGTTCCTAGAGTTAGCCATATAAGCATTAATAAAAAATCTTAAACCTATTGAGAGAGTCCTCTCAGGTTGAGGAGGCTAAGCCTCAACCAAAAGGTTGGTTTGAAAGAGTTATTTAGAGTCTACTTAATCAACATCCTATCAGGGCTAGATTTTGTGATAACACAGGGGGAGAATATGCTTCTAATAATGCATTGTTGGCATTATCTTAGAAGATCTTAGTACAGATTCACATAGTTGTTTTTTATTCAGGTGGAACAGGTTCAGGGGGAGAAAATGGTTACTGGTTTGGATGTTGATTGACAGATGTTGTTGATGATAGTTGCTGATGACTATCATGGTCTTCTTTAAGATATTTGGTCTCTGTTATATATGTCATGTATATCATTGAATGTAAAGGTCATGAAAATACCTAATTTGTACCCCACTATGCATGGGATGGATGATGTAATGTTTCTTGTATAAACAATTAGTATATCCCCACTTAGATGGGTGGATGAGTCAAATTTGGTATATCCCCAATTGATTGGGAGATGGATGTATGTATGAGTCTTTTGTGATAGGAAGGTCATTGGTGATGTATGTATAGAGTCATGTTATCTCTTTTCAGACATTGCTTGTGCTCAGGGGGAGAATGGACTCAATCATAGGAGCTCGATCAACACACCTCAACATATTAGAGAATTTAGCAGGTACTCACGGGAGCATGACCTTTTTCCCTTGATGACAAAGGGGGAGAGTGACTTGGTGTTGCCATCAAGTCCAAAGGGGGAGATTGTTGGCATTATGACACAGGTGTTGTCCTTGATGGCAACTCACTTATATGACAGATCACAGTACATCAGGTTAATAGCTCAGAGTTACAGATTAGGGTCCAAAGGGGGGGATTGTTAGCATTATGACACAGGTGTTGTCCTTGATGGCAACTCACTCAGATGACAGATCATAGTACAATAGGTTAACAACTTAGAGTTACAGATCATACTTCACATAATGAAGAAAGAGAGGTATACACAGGTTCACCATTGGCCAAGCCACGTATACACGCGGGTTCACTGTATAAAAGTCGCGTATATGTAAAAACACACTTTCAAAAAAGGAAAAGTGCGTATACCTTGGAAAACTAAGTTTTTGGTCCAAAGTATTTGGTCCATGGTATTTTGATCCATGGTATTGGTCCAAGGTATCAGGTTTGGGGTATTGACCCTAGGAATTTGTTCCAAGGTATTGGTCCTAAATGGATTTGGTCCATGGTATTGACAAAGGCATACAAACTATAAAAGGAGGAGAAGATCATTAGGCCATGTGTGCAAGTATCGAATATCTGATGAAGTGTGAGATCTAATATGCAAGTTGTTGGCTTATGGTGTTGTGTTTGATCTGATCCAAGGATGAACTTTAGTGTTTGATGGAGGATAAGATCTAATGATGTATCAGGATGTTAAAGCTTGAAGTGAATTATCTTTATATGGTTTGATCATGTATCTGAATAATTTGATCATGTATCTGAATAACTGGCGCTTGTTGTAGTCTGTAAATATGATCATTTGGGTATGACTGAAGTCTCGAATAATTCTAATGTTTAAATCATCATTTATAGATCTATACACAGGTTCACTTTACAAAAGGGACATATACATGTTGGTTCTACATATCAAAGTAGCGTATACATCATAAATTTGATTTGTAGATTTGTACGCTAGTTTGATTTGAGTAAAGCACATATACATGCACGTTCAACACATGGAAGTAGTGTATACCTTATAAAATATATTTTAGTTGCTTTTGTTTGTTGTTGCAGTATTCTGGGTTTTGGCTTGGGTTTTGGTTACTGTATTCTGGTGACAGCGTTTTGAAAGATCAGATTGATGGATTGTCAAAGTGACTGATTAATTCGGTTGTGGTTGTTTCAAAAGGAGATTGATTGATGTAGATATAGTTGATTATTGAATGATGTTATTGATGGATCCAGTCTGAAAATTTATGAAGCGTGGTCCCTGGAAGAAAAGAGAAGGTTGTAGCCTTCTCTAGGCCGGCACCTATGTACTAGTAAACATATGAGCTAGTACACGAGCTATGGGGTTGTAGCTCTCTTCAAATAGAAGTTGAAGAATTAGAAAAGGTTGTAGCCTTCTGCAGGTAGAAGCCTGTGTACTGGTATAAGACTGCACTAATACAAAAATTGTAAACTGATTTTTCTTATTATTAAAAGAAGACAGAGACGATAGCCGCAAGTGGTTTTCACCCATATTGGGTTTCCACCATATATCTTGGTGTTCTTGTGTGTTGCTTATGTGTGATGCTTTATTCTTCTTTTACTACATTGCCTAATGAATTCCTGATATACTGGTTAAAGTTCAATGCATGATAACTTGGGTAAAACAAAAGATCTCTGCATATACTCTGGTTGCATTAAGTATAGTTGTGTATACACACTAGTTCACTAAGCTGAAGTAGCATATACAATTCAGTTTTGAAAATAAAATTATTGATCTACTAATACTGATTCACCTGCCCCCACCCTCTCCATATTATTTCAAACAAAATCATGTTCTTGTCCCCTTCCTTGAGCCATGAGATCCTAGATTTTTGTCTCCATAAAGTCTCCTCCTGATTTCATCTTTCCTCTATTTTTTTAACAACCTCCCCCTCCTTCTTTGACAAATATTTAGATAACCCTTCAAGTGTCATTTTTTGTTGGATGCATTCCATTTCAATTTCCATGTTTTGTTTTTCCTCGAATATATTGCGAAATTATTCATGATTCCACTTTTTAATTAAACCTTTTAGAGTTTTTAACTTATGTTTAAAGTTGAACATGGGAGAGAGGCTTCGATTATCCATGTCTTGCCATTACTTCTTGGATTTCTCCAGGAAGGATTGCTCTGCTAAGAAAAAACTCTCAAATATGAATAGTCAGTTTTTTGCATCTTTTTTGAGGTTCAATTCTAATGCTATTGGCCAATGGTCTGTACTTGCACTAGGGAGGATGGAATTTTTGAAAAGGAGATATCTTTCCAATAATTATTATGAGATAATAAATGTGTCCATATGACAGGTTATCTCATGCCCAATTCTAACATTATTGGCCAATGGTCTATACCTACACTAGGGAGGGTGGAATTTTCCAAAAGGAGATATTTTTCCAATAATTGTGATGAGATAAGAAATATGTCTACATGATATGTTAACTCATGCCTACCTCCTCTGTAGTTGCCCAAGTATAGATTCCATTTACCATTTCTATCTTAGCTAACTACATGTGCCTAATTGCATCTTTGAAGTACTATACTTAAATGTCTGATATATGAACTTCCCCCTTTTTACCATCTAGTGAGGTAATCAGATTGAATTCCCCTCCAACAATGAATTCATCATTCAAATTCAATTGCTAACATTGAATTAAGTCATTGAGAAAATAAAATTTATCCCTTGACAGGTGTGACCCATATATTTCCATTATGAAACCCAAATCCTTCGATCTGAATTGCTGAAATTTTTCAGAAAGGGTCCCAGAGGATGTAAACTAGTTATGATAATTTTCATCCAAGGGTTTAATAGGATTTGTATACCGTCATTGTTCCTTTAGAACCATGATATTTCAACTGACAGATTTTCTAAAATTACTCCACTAGAGCCTCCATCACTCCACTAATATTTACTTCTTGTAGGATGATAAGGATAGGTTTTTCCTTTTTAATTTTATCTCTAAGGAGTCTTTATTTTCTCTTTCTATTAAGACCCCTTATGTTCCACAAAATCACTTTCATTGAGAAGGATGGATGGAACAAAACACCCTTGAAAGAAAAGAAATCTTTTATAAATTAGCTAAAACTTTCCCTACCTATTGACCCCGAAATTCGAATAGGGAAGAGAATTTTTTTTTTAGACCTGATTCTCATAACCACACAGTGGGATTTGGGTGAACCTAGTATCCACCTCCCTACACTTAATTGGTATGGGGGTGTGTTACAAATATGATTGTTCAAGTAGAGCCATTTTCACCTCATAAATTGAAATGCGTCCTTGGATCTATAACAACTCTTGTATCTTAAAGAGGGGTTTCTCCTATATTTCCATTTCATCAAAATATTCCATGTTTATCTGAGAAGTTGTCTCCATTGAAATTTATTCCAAAATTGTCTCTGCATCATGCATTTCAAGATCCATATCCATTGTGCCTTCCACCATGTTATCTAGGTTTTTCCTTTCCCTTGTAGAAGTGTCTTGCATGGGCTCAGGTTGTGGTCCCAAAGATTACTTAGTACGACTTATGATACTATTGTAGTGGATCATACTCTTTTAGGGATTCAACTTTTTTTTTGGACTAGAGAGGGTCCTTGGGGTTAAGGTTTTGAGGCATATGGTTCCTCCTCCTTCCCGCTGATTCTTGAAACCTTTTTTATTAGTGCTTATGACTATCTCCTTTGTCTTAAGTGGATTGTTGAGGAGTAATTCCTTGTAGAGGTAGCCATGTTGACACAACATTATACAAAAGAAGGAGATATGCTCATAATCAATGAGTTGTATGATATCATCATCATGGGGAAAGATAACTATGGATTCTGAAAGTGGATCTAAGACATTCATGTACATGCATATCATAGCATAAGCAATGCCCTCTTGTATTTGTTTACTTCCAAGGCTTTTATATTGTTTCCAATGATATTTCCAATTCCCAACAAGATATATTCTTGCCAATATTTAATAGAGATAGCATACAATATTACCCATATATGAGCAACCAAAAAATTTTCATTATCTAGATTGAAACAAGTAATCTAGAACTGAATGAAGAAATAGGAATTTTTAAGAAAAGAAGGGTGATGAGCCCTAGAAATGGGTAATTATATGGGCTCATTTGGCCTTATAACTTAACTTAATCCACCATTCTCATTAGTTCATTGCATTTTTTTTTATTATATTTATGCTAATAGAGTGAATTGGGTTGGTCATTATTCCAAAAATTCCAATGTGTGCTTTATGCATATTTTTGGTCAATTTTGAGACAAAATCAAAGGTTTAATGAGCATTTGGTAGCCAATATTTGATGAAAACAAGAGAGAGGATTTATAGGAGGGTGCCCCCCTCTTTTATGACCCCCTACCTCAAATCCTCCTTCAGGAAATATCGTAGCACAAGCAGCCACATAATGCATCAAAGGGGCAGTCGAGCAAGTGAAGAAGAATTGTTGTCTATCTCTATTCTTGGGAGCCAAGCCTCTGTGATTTCAGGAGAGCTGTTGGAGGCTCCAGTTGTATAAATAGGAGGGCTTAGGTTCTTAGTAGTTTATTTGGTTGTGAATCAGATTTTCGCACTTTTGTTGTAGCTCTTGCTCAACTCATTTTCAAGCTTATTTTTGTGAACAATTTATGTAATGTGACTATTATTTTTGATAATGGAGATGAAATATTTTTTGAGCGAACACTGATGTCGTTTAAAGGGCTAAAGATCTTGGGTTAGGGCCCAACCCAAGTTTCCTAGCATCTCTTGCTTTGTACTTATATGTTTTTTCTTCAGTTCATCAATTAATTTATGTTAGATAGATTCATTTTTCCCTTGGTTAGAATAGGTTGCTTTTGTTGGTTTACATAGTTGTTTCCATTTCAATTGCTGAAGTAGGTTAAATGTGGTAAGAGAAAGATACAAAAAGGCTATCAACAGAGCCTGACCTCCTTTCTTCCTTTGGGGTATACCATAAATTGAGGTCAAGATCTGCTTGCTGCCATAACAACATAGTTTTGCTTCTTCCATGCAATTTCTATTGTTACAGTTTGATTCAGAGGTTAATGTTTTGCTTTAGATCCGTTTTGCCATACTTATTTATGTTTCTACAATAAATCACTTTCTATGTTTTCTTTTTCAGATAGCATTGTTCAACATTTTATTTTTCTAGGTCAGAATTTAGGTTAACATTAGATATAGTTATGTTCTTTTGGTACATCTAGTTCTTTTCTTGCTCAGTTTCAGTATTTAGGAGTGCAGCTCTTTTACAACACACCTCTACTCATAATACATCAATAAAGTAGCCATCAAAATCTCTTTTCTCATAGGTTTCATGAGTCATTCACAGCCCTTCACGATTCTGTCCTAATTTCTACATTTTCCTCATAAGTTTTCCTCTTGCCTCTTGAACAAATCCAACCATCATTTTCTTTCCTAATCACCCTTGATGAGCTTCAGACATCTTAACACCTCCCTCTAATCTGCAACTACCCTTTCCCACCATTCTTCCACCTTTAAAAGCTCTAAAAACCACTCTTGATATCATCCTGTAGATCCTCCTGTAGATCCCCTGCAGCCTCCTGTAGAATTTCCTAAAAATGACTTTTTGAAGTCCGATTGCAGAGAAAGTCTCCAAAAGGTTACCGGAGGCTTCTGAATACTCCCCCACACCTTCCTACACCTTTCCAAGCCCCAAGTTAACCTTCCATCGCCACCCAATCTCTGTCACAACCACAAACAGATAAATTACAAGCATAACAATTTCACATAAAAACATTCAAAAACCCAAAAAGATGTTGTTTTCTCATTTCCTTTCAAAAGTAACTTGAATAGATGTAATTTACCTTTTTAGTAGTCATTGGCACTCATTTCATCATTTTTCATCTTTTTTTCTGCAAAAGTAGGGTTAGTTGGAAGAATTAGGGTTTGCTAGGGTTTGCATTGCACTCCAGTCTTCTTTCTCTTTCTACAAGTAGAATAGCCTCTTTAGAGTTAGCTTTCTTTTGCCACAACTAAAATATTCTTATGAGAATTCATAGAAGTTGGCTTAAGCTTCTAGTGATCTTGCACTAGTTGACCAAGTGACAGCTTGTAGTAAGAGCTAGTACTTGTGCATACAACATCGTCGCTTCCAAGTTTATTACAAACTACCAGGTTGATAAAAGTAAAGTAGGAAGCCCTAGGAGTTGTAGCATTCTTGCTGCAATACTGGTGCTCACCACTTTTTGGCGCCGTTCTTGGAGAAGGGTCTGAGTATTTTGTGACTACTTCTTTTCTTCTATTTTCTACTGCAACATTCTACTAAGTAGTTCCATTTCAGCAAAAGTAGATTAGTCCATTTCAATTCTGCAATTTCCATTTCGGCAAAAGTAGATTAGTCCTTTCAATTCTGCAATTTCCATTTCAGCAAAAGTAGATTAGTCATATCCTTGCTTTCATTTCGATTTTGCAATTTCCATTTCATTAAAGTAGATTAGTCATTTCCTTGCTTTCATTTCAATTCTGCAATTTCCATTTCAGCAAAAGTAGATTAGTCATTTCCCTGCCTTCATTTCAATTGCTTTCCTCTTCAATTCTACAATTTCATTTCAGCAAGTTCATTTCAGTTAGTTGCAATTTGTTTCATTCAATCAATTTCAGTTTTGTAGGTACTATTAGTGTGGGTGTTATAGACATTTTTGGGCACTTCAACCCCAATCAAAAATGTCCATAAACCGAGGGCTCCTAAGTCCCTAAAAGTGTTGCTTCACTACCTAAAGGAACAAGGTCAACTGATTACATCATCTCCCAGAAGTTCTCCACTGAAAACTGTTCATAAATGGTCAAAACTGGACCATACTGAAAGCTCAATGCAGAGGGTGTGATGCATATCACCTTCCCAATGTACAGGGTGCGATGCATACTATTTTGCTCCTCTATAGGGTGTGATGGTCGGGAATGGACAAATGGCAGGGACAAAAATGCGAGGTGGAAGATCATGGAATCTTCCAGAAGCTTCCCCTCTGGCACTAGCCACTCCATTTTCAACCAAGGATGAGTAAGAGATCACCATTCTCCAAGTGGAAGTAGTAACTATCAGAGAGAGGACACTAATCAAGATCCCAGAAGATGACTCACCTCTCTGTAATCATCTATATATGGATCCCTCATCACAGAGATCCAGAGGCTGGAATTCTATATCTTATAGAGAAGTGTTGTTGGTATTCTGGTGTACATTCACAGTGTTGGGTGATCTAGCTTTGCTTGAGGTGAAAAAGGGCTTCTTAGTTGGAGGATGATGCTGGGTCAGAGCACATGGTTGTAATCTTCTTGCTACTTTTCATCTGAATAAAGCTATTCTTGTTTCCTTCCATATTCTACTTGTTTATATATGCATGTATATGGTTAATACACATCTGATCCTGTATTATTTATGAATTTAGATTCTTGTGTCTTTCATAGTAGTATGTTGCTGTGATTCCACAGGTTCTTTTGAAGCTGGGTAGACAAGAAGAAGCGGTGAAGCTCTATCAAGAAGGAGAGGAAATCAAGCGCAAGACTCAGGTTGGTCTTCTTGGTCCTCCTCTCATCTATTTTCATAAAAGGGAACAATAGTAGACTTTAATTGTTTGTTTCTAAGATAGCCACCCATCTTAGTGGGAATAGCAGCATCCGAGTGGATACTATTCCCGGATAACACGTATACACAGGTTGCTAATATGAAATTTTCGTGCATGCGGGCCCTACATGCGACTGTGTGCAAAGGGACCCCTGTATATGCCGCGAACATTTCAAACAAAAAAAACTAATGGCCCAAATTCATTTTTCTTTCAGGATGCCAATCACTTGGCAAGAAAGAGAGCATACCACAGTGGATGATGAGGTCATGAACGATCCTGATGCTTTGGATGCCTTACGGGGATGTGGTTTGCTAAAATTCTTCAAATTGCCAAATATGAAAGCAAACACACGTCTACTCGAGATGCTCCTTGATTACTGGAATATCGAGGAGGATGCCTTTATGATTGACCAGATGCCACTCAGGATAGAAGTGGAAGATATCTATTTCATCACCGGCCTTTCCCGAAGGGGAGAGGTAGTACATTCCTGGGGCAGGACACGGAGCAGTCTCTCGATCAAGGGCTATGTACAGATATATTGCCCGGGACATCCAAAGAAGGTTGGAATTCAAATTTCCATCACACATGTGGCGCGTTTATCGCTAAGGATAATCCTGTTCACCATAGCTCAAGTAAACCGATCAGCTTCTCTGCATCAAGCATCACGTCTAACCATGAGCGTGGCAGTTGACTGTCTCACCACCATATTTGACTGGTGTACTCCTCTTCTGGCTAGCATGAAGAGCCAACTCACTTCTATCAAGAGAGGGCAAACCAAAAAATTCAGATATGGGGCTATTTTGTGTTCTTTCTTTTTTGAGAGGGTTCCCACACTTCGTCCTAGAGTACCAATTTCAATCAACACCCCACGAGATCCACGAATGGGCAGGTGGGCTGACCTGATGAAACGTCTAGGAGGTGGGGAGGTCCCACGGACTGCATTTGACGATGACTTCTTTTCCTAGTGGGATCAACAAATCATCGCCGTTGATGACTACCCCTATGCTGGGTTGGATTTCTGAGGAGATCCTGATCTAGCATTGCCATTGACCGCAGCATGGGGCGACATTTGTAAGTGTTTTAGATTTTATGATTTTTTGTGATTTTTCAAATATAATAATGAACTTTGAAAAAATATTTTTGATAGGATTCAAATGACTAATATGGCGATCATGTTCCAGATATTGGGCCGATACGACCAAATGAGTTCCCACAGCACAAACGTCGTGGCCAAGGGGCCGAAGAGGCGGCTGCAGACACAAACCGAGTTCTACATAGAGTTCAGCAGCACCTGGTGAGACTGACTCACAGAGTACCAATGGCGGCGATAGAGGACCTTCCTGTAGAGATGCAACATCACGTGGTTGGCGTGCCACGAGATTGGGTCCGCACTTTTAGGTGTCTGGCCAATGCAATAGTTACCTACTTAGCCGCTCACCCTGAGCCGAGGAATTAGATATAGTGGACATGATTATGGGCATTTGAGTCCCAATTTTGTATATTTTTTGGACAGACTTATGTACACTCGAGATGCTTTATGATATATATATATATATACAATTAGACTTTTTGATGTTTGAATTTATTGTGATGAATGATTGATGTGCCAGTCTAATGCTTGATTAGCGATAGAATCAGCTAACCAATTATGAGATCTTGGAATGTGGAAATAATTAATATAAGTAAATGATCTTTGCAACAACCTCACTCTTAAATACTGGCGATATAAACATGGATCCCTTACCCGATAAATGTTATTTAATTGTGACACTATCAATTGTGAATCAAGATAACTACCAATGAGTCGATTTCGTGAGAAATAACCTCGGATAGTAAATTAATGACGGCAGTATACTTAGCCATATTGTTTGAAGCGAGACCAATGCAAACTCCCCTTGATACCATCAATTGACCAGTTGGATAATAGAGTACCCAAGCTACGGAAGCAAGATTCCGAGTGTGCCGATCAACACCATCGACAAATCCAAAATACACCAAGTCTTCCATCAACACCTGCCAAAGCAGACCAAAAAGTGTTGATATCAAAACTCTCGGTAAAATGTGTAAAAATATACAAAATGTACAAAGAAGCTATTGCTTGGCCAAAACCTAAGCAAAGTACTTCCTAAGGTAGAGCCGATCATGAGGCTCCACCAACTTGCTACTAGGGATGTTTATAGGTACAATGACCGAACCAATAAATATACTTCCTTCAGTGAATAACTGTGTTGGAGCCAAAGGAACCGTACAAACATCGCTAGTTAGACTGGAGGACCTAGATTTGATTTCATGTGAAGGAGGACGAAAATATGAACGATGGTGTAAGTCTTCCTAAGGTCGATCTATACCCATCATTACTTCGAAGATTTCTTCTTCAGAAGGTAGAACTGAATCTAAGCAGTCCAAGACAGAGGTAGAATCAAGGGCCCAGGCCGAGGCCACATCACCATCTAGCTCCTCTTTGGAAAAAGGAGTAAAATGGTTGTCTGTAGAGTTAACGATAGACTGATATATAAGCTCAGCTGCAAACATAGGGAATGCCATTCCATTAACTTTTCCTTCAGCTAATGTGGTCGCAGAAGAAGGCAAGGTCCAAGGGTCTAAAAAATAATGATTTTTGAAGAACTCTTCTCGAGGAGATTCCTTAGATGATGAAACGACATTGATTCTAGCGATAAGAGAGGGAAAATCAAAGGTACCCATCAATGAGGAATACATCCCAACTCCTAGATTCTCAATAGGTGGGCGAGGGTTATCCACTAAAGGAACAGTAGAGTCAAAAGTTGCTTAAGGATCGATTGGACAATAATCCAATTGATCAACCTTAATGATTTTCCCTTCATGAGGAAAGCAAATGACACGAAATAGAGTCAAAACAACGGCATCCATTTAGTATACCCAATTCCTTCCTAAGAGGAGATTGTAGTCTAGGTTAGCATCAATGACTTCTACTTCAATATTAACGACCTTCCCCCCAACACATATGGGAAAGGATGGGATAATCCCATGCAGCCTATGAGAATACCCATCAAATGCAGTCAGGAGGGTAGGTGAAGGAACAACTGAAGGTGATCCAATAGCCTTCCAGCATGACATCGACATGACGCACGTGGAAGCTCCTTCATCAATAACGGTACGAAAAATGTTAATCTTTCAGTATGTAGACTTTATTTGAAAAGCCATATGATGAGGGAGTCACTTTTTGACATCTAACATGTCGAAAGTGAGCACTAAAGATTTAGTTAGATAAATTGCCCCAATCGTTGAGAGTAAAGCACTTCTTTGAGCTAGACATGACTGGAGAACCTCTAAAGCGGACATGGCGCATGGACTCTGAGCCAGATCCTCAATAATGGAGTAATTCTGGGTGGCCCTATCATTAGGATTAATAGTCGCGCATTTAGCAGAACCTTTCGGTATCCGTGGTATAGTCTCAACAGGGGGTCGCTCAATATGAAGGTCAGTATTTCCGGGAGAAGTTTTGTCCTTGGAAGTTTCGGCTTCACCATAATCATGTGACCGATTAGCCACATGGACATTAGAACCCATCATGAAAAACCTTCGATGATTTCTTCTCTTCCTGGTTGCCCCCAGCGGAGGTACCAAGATTTGAACTCGCGCCAGCAAGCAATTGCTGCCCTTGGGGAAAATGGTTAAAACAACTTGAGAACTGGAAGCCCCTTGCAACCCTAACAAGCACTGAGCATCCTGAATCTTTGGTTAGAGATTAGTTAATGGTCTCCACTGCACCACTTGCATGGAAACTTGACTTTCTTTCCAGACTCATTTCTACCACCACCAACATTATTGCCGGATTATTTATGTTAGCCTTCCCATCCTGGTTCTTTTTCTTACCTCGTCCTTTCTTTTTCCCATTTGAATTTTGATTTCCTTTAGGATTATCAGATTGGACGACATTAATCGAATAGGGTTGGGAATCCAAAGGGTTAGACGATGTGACTTGGTTGTTAGGAGAAGTTTGCAAAGACAACTGATGTAGTTGGCTCAACAAGTTCACCACATTTGTGTCTACCAATCCAACGATACCATTTGCATGGGGACCTAGCTTTGACTTGGCTATATCAACCTTACACCCAGGAGCATCTAGCAAGTATTTTTGTAGGATCCTAGACTGAGAGTAGATCAATTCTAATTGTTGTGCCCTAAAAATAGCTTTCTCCTCAAAATAGACTCCGGACATGGAGACGTCCTTAGAGATTTCCGGTTGTAAAGATTTCAAAAACCATTCAAGACAGTATTCCAGAGGAATTTCAGCTTTAATGAGCCTCTTTCTCCATCTCCATTCTTGAATATGATCAGAAATGTGAGTTGCCGTGTCCTCATGAAAATTGGCCAGAAGTTCAGTTCTGGCATCATAACAGACAGGCAACTGGAAATGATTTAAGAAAATATTAGCTAAGTTGGCGAAAGATGTAAAGCTACCCCTTGGAAACTCTATATACCATTTGGCTGCATTAGCAGTCAAGTTGTGTTGAAAAAGTCTCAACCTAATCGAGTCATCAATAAGGAAGTTTGATGAGCACCACAAATGGAATGTGGTTACATGGTTGCCTAGGTCTTCACTGCTCTTCCCTTCGAATTTTGGAATGTTCGAAGGGAGTTTGGCTGGGACCGGAGGCCAGGCCGAATTGTATTTGATTGGATTGTTTGTTAATTTTGTGAGATCTGGCAAGTTCAAAGTTGCCAAAAACAGAAGCCTAGGAGGACCTTGGGGATTCCACCTAGACTGGGCGAAGCTCCCAAAGTTCTGAAAAGATTGGCCTGGATTTTGGAAGGCACCAGGCTACCTGAAGTAACCAGCAGAACCAGTTGAACCAAAAGGCAAGCCCTGTGATCCAACAAAATTCGGAGTTTGACTAACTCCGGCCGCAAAACATCCATAACTGGCGAAGCTTCTTCCTAACGGATTATGAGTTGATAACCCCTGATAAGGATTCCAAGCAGAAGCTAAAGGAGGAATACTTTGAAATGAACTAACTGTGGAGTACGGCCTATTCCCTTGTTGGCCGAAAAACAGATTCCCAGTTCCCATACCACTAACCACAAGGTTAGTCCAACCTTGAAAAGGATTGCTACCTTGTCCTAAGGAAGAGAAAGGCATAAATTCAATTGTTGGGTTGGAATGTGGTATATGACCACTTCTAAAAGGAAAACCCTAGAATGAAGCCGATCCACCCATCATGGATGTGGTGGAACTAAACGAAACTAACAGAATACCCTGTGAATGGGTGCCAAATGGGAAGAATCTAGAACTAAAAGAATTGGTTTGGGAATTTCCACTTGTAGAAGGAATGGAGGTAGACCCAACTAAAGATGTGCTAGCAAAAGACCCAAACAAAGAAGCAGAGGAGATGGAAATAATTCCTCCCCCTTGTACTGATGTTGGAGTTTGCATAGTTGTAGCACTTGTAGTAGAAGCCATGCTTCCAGTACTGGTCCTCGATGGTAAGTGCGTAATGTGACCTAGACTTGATGGTCTATGCATCAGAGTCCCAACATATCATAATACTTCTAGATAACTAGAAGGTATGGGAGAATTCGGAGCCGCTGATGACTCTGGGAATTCTTCTACCTCTATGTTATCTTCTGCCCGAAAGAAGACTCGAGAAAGAACTGGAGTGTTCCTCTCTTGTTCTATGGAAGTACCAGGCCTATCTAAAACACTAATTCCCCCAAGAGGAGGATCAATCCCCGATGCGTCAGCTGCCATGGGATGAAACACACCGGCAGTATTACCTCTGCACCTTCTAGGAGAAGGCTCTAAACTTGGTGATGAAAGACCACGAAGTCTTCGAGACCGTCTAGGTGATCGGTCAGCCACTTTGAATTTTTTTATTAAGATCTAACTAAAGAATCAAAAAATTGAAAGCTAGGCCGACTAAGAGCACAGAGCACACACTATAAAGTCCCTAAAAGATATCAGCCAGTCAAACTACTTCCAAGTATTTCCGCTCTGGGTGATTAGGACCAGACACCAAAATACAAGAAAGTGAAGTAAGGGGCCTTTCGAAGATAGTCTGGGATAATGATGGCCCTGTCCTATCAGCGAAGGTATTAGAGGAAGTTACGTTGACCTCCTAACAACAGCCTGCGCCAGTGCAAGCCCCCAAGCTTCACAAGGGTGCCCTCCAGTAGTACCGTTGAGAGTGATACAAAGTCAACCTCAGGTGCCATGGGATTCCCCTCCGCAGTCACCTATGTAGATCCCCAGGAGTAGCAACTAAGGTTACCAACTCATTGCAGAAGCCAAGCAGAACAGTCATGAGGTAAGATCAGACAAGCAGGAGAGGGGGTATCTCTCTTCCCTGTCTTCAAAAACTCTCGTGCTTAAGTCCCAGATCTGGAGCTTTCCTGGTCTTCCTAATGCTATTGGATTTTCACTCACTATTCAGACTCCTATGTTTGACAGTTTAAATGGCCTTAGAGATTTATCTCTCCACTCGTCTAATCCAAGGCCCTAAAATATCCTAAAACTTGTTGGTGTGTCTAACTTAACAATTATAAAAAGTTCTAGTATATTTTAATTAGTGCTTGTTTTTAAATGGGTTGTTATTTAAGTCAAGGGATAAGTGGAAGTGAAACTAGTGATGTTTTGACACAAAAGAAATTAATAAAAACCAAACTACATGCAAATGCACTTGTTTTCGTTTTTCGATGAAAGAAATTTCTACAAGGTTCAGAGGAACTTCAAAGAAAGTAACAAATTTTTCTTTTCTTTTCTTTTACTCAAGCTTCACACTCACAAAAGTTAAAAAAACTATGGATGCCTAGAAAGATGCACAAATTAATCCTA
>APFE030361247.1:18228-35744 GCA_000404065.3 Pinus taeda
ATTTTTGTTCATTATATTTATTATCAATAATTAAGTATATGTATTTATAAATAAAAAAGAAGAAAACTAAAATGCTAGTCATACCATCCATTGATTAGGAAATTGTGTGAGTATTATTTGATGGCACTAATTTGGGAGATTCTCTATAGGTGGAGTTGGAGCATTTTTATGCTAGTAGGCATCCCCATGTTGGAATTGGACACTTTAATCATTTTGTTAATTAAAAATTTTGATCAGATATTATAAATTTAAAGATGCCAACATATTTTGGTTGTCATCACTACATCAATAAATAAATTCACACCACTAATTTTTTACATATCCAAATCACATGTTTAAACCATACTATTTTTTTACAAAACACAATTAAATAAAAATTTAATATACAAATTAATTATCACCATTTATAAAAATTAAATAAAATAAAAATAGCTACATTGAAACGTTACATTATTTTCTGTCACATTCCTGAAAAAATATATGTTTCAAGGAATCCTAATCGCTATTAGTTTAATTCCTGACCTCATTCATTTACACCTTCATCCACATACAAAAAAATTAACATGGTTTTAATTTAATATTTTATTGTATATTTTAGTTTAATATATAAATTACTATATTTAACTTAAAACCAAAACTTTATTACTGACCATTTGTTACATTTTATGTTTTAATATAATATATAATAATAAATATGTTATATATATTATATTAAAAATTAAAACCCAAACGATTATGGTTAATGTAAAACTTAAAAAGACTATTAGGTTTAAGTATTAAAAATGGTTTGACCACTTAAAATGATTATTTAATATATTAACAATATCTATAGAATTAAAAAAAATATTTAATATATAAAATTAAAATGATTATTTAATACTAGGGATTAATATCATGATGTTTGAATGGTACAAAAATGTGTCTAATTTCGCACTATGATAAATATGTGGCACTGGATTGGTACAAAAATGTGTCTAATTTCGTACTATGATAAATATTGTTTTTATGTGGCAATCAATCTAGTAATGATTGTTGCACGTTGAAATTTATTCAACGTCACAATGCAAGATTACAAAATTGGGGTTTACAGTATTGTGTTTAATATAAAGTTTTTAATATTGAGGTTTAAAATATTAAGTTTATAATATTGCATTTAGTGTTAGGGTTGAAAATATTGGGTTTTTAATATTAAGGTTTATAATATTGGGTTTACTAATAGAGTTTAATATTGGGTTTATAAAAAAAAAAAATTATGTCTAAAGAAACAGGTAATTTATATTAATCCAACTAGAATACAGAATAGTACCATTACAAGCAGAGAATTTTCTTGATCACAAAATTACAAAACATTCATACAAAATTTATTTTGGAGGATTACAAGCAGAGAATTTTCTTCATCACAAAATTACAAAACATTCATACAAAATTTATTTTTTATATCCTCCAAAAAGACACCACTATATTCGACAAAATTACAAAACATTCAGACAAAATGTACTTAGATAACCACGATCTTCCATCTGAGCTTGGACGTTGTCAACTTGTTCGTCTCCATCTTCTTCCATCTAATGTGGGAACGATTCTACCATTCTACTCACTCACAAGGAGGAGAGAGTTTAGTGAGACCATAAACTTCCTTTACTACACCCATTGTCGCTGACTCCACTGTCACTTCGATCCCATCCACCTTGAGGCACAAATTGTCTACTTTAGTCAACAAGTTCTCCATTGTGATCTACAAATGGTCCATATCTTTACACAACTTCTCCCATTGACGGGTAATCAAAGAAAATTGAGAGCGGTCTTCTAGAGCCACTTGTTCCTCGAATTCGGATACAATATCCTAGATATCTTCCATTATAATGATTCGTTGGTACTTTCTAGCATTTTCGTGACCTTCTCAACTTGGGGATGCCATGATACCGGGCATGCAAATTCTATCATTAACCATGGAGAAATTCAACAATAACATACTCAGTTTATAATGTGGAATTCCATCTCGTCCCGCTCAATCAATTATTGCTTTGTATTGATTTACCCTGTCTCGGCCCTATAATTTCATATCACACATTTCCTAAATTGTATCCTTCACCCAAATTCTGATCTCAAGTGAATTTAACTACCTCAACACTAGTGGGATACTAGCTTGCAGAACCTTAAAACCCGAATTAAATGTGCAGGGAGAAAATCTTTAGCTGTCCTTTAGCATGAAATCTCTCATCTCATTTTTCCATCTAAAAAATCATTCACCATAGTTCAACTTACTCGAGAGCCACTCCTCAAGTCTAGCCATAATCATGGGATTAGAGCCATTAATAAATAGTATAGCATACATTGAGTCTCATTTATTCATAATTTCATGGGGGATTAATTACGAAATGAAAACTCCATTTTGGTTATTCCAATAATCATGGTATATGATGAAAGAGTGGGCCTGTTTGGTCTTGAATGATAATACCTTGTTCTAAATTTTCTCCCTTGTAAGCCTACTCATCAACACTTTGATTATTTTCTCTTTTAATATGATAAAAAGTAATGGATTAAAACATATGGATTTGTATCTATATTCTCATAACTAATGGTGACTAATCTTTTTCGACAGGATATTTGATATTGTGGAAATTTTGGATTACAAACATGGAATCACCAAATACTATTAGCTGGTGAATTCCTTTTTTAATGCAATATTCAAACCTTGCCAAAGAGCTAAAGCTTCTGCTTGATTATTTGATGTCCATCCTAACCCCCAAGCATATTTCGACTCTATTTCTTCATGAGGGTGATATATGAACCCTACGACTCCTCCTTCCATCGAATTTCCTTTCAAAGCTCCATCAAAGAATAATTGGTGTTTTCCTAAGGAGCGACACCATTCCTAAAACTTATCTCCATCCAATATGATTATGAAAGAAGGATTAACACTACAAGACTTGAAGCTGCTAGCATTGTTGAAAATAGCAACAAGAAATGTTAAAAATAAGATCTAGAAATTCTAATTTAATTTGTTTTTGAATTAAATAGGAAATTAAATTGTAATTCTATTCTCATAACAACTTATAATAGTTTACTAAGTTAATTTGACTTAGTTGGCTTAGGAAATTTGAGTTGCAAGTCTATCTAAAGTCATGTAGAGTGATCCCTAAGCCCAGGTTAAGTTCTTTTGAGTTGTAATTAGATAACTTTGTGTAACTAAGTTATAGTCTTTTAAATTAGTTCTAACTGTTGGAGGAACTAGTAGAGGTCTAGTAGTGGAGTCGTGCACCAGTACCACACCATTTAACTGAATATTCACTCATAAATAACTCATGCATGTTAGTTCAGAGGAATATCTACTTGAGATTAGAGTTCAAAGACAATGTACTATCAGTTGTATAATTTTCTGAGTTGTACAGATGGCGCATGCAATCAGTTGAGGACCTATGTTTGGATTGCGTAGTTATGGAGAGTGGAATTCCCACTTAAATATGGGGTAATTCTCTCAGGGATTGCACAAGGAAGTAGGGGCTTGGAAGGCTAGTAAATTGGCTAAGTGTTGGCTAGAGTTAGCCTAGGAAGCAGAGAGATAGATTGTACTAGTGCAGGAATTGTTCAAGACAAACAAGCATTGTATTTTCTTCTTAGATCTTCTACTTAATGCAATATAGATAGTCAGGGTTTTTAGCAGTTGTTTTCCCCAGAGAAATATTGTGTTATGTGCGATTGATATTCTTCCTTTTCTGCTTATTGTTTTCATCGATCAATTTTGGTTTTTGCTGAAGAGTAGAGTAGATTCTTATCTTGTATTTTAGCAAATCACATAAGTTGTTGAATCTACAGTAAAATTCTACATGGTAACGGAGCTGAATTCACAATAGAAGAGAAGAATTTGAAGTTGTCCTTGCAGATTGATGGAGCTTTACTACAGGGCAGATCCAAAAGACCATATGTACAAAATTCTTAATGGAGCTAGAAGGCTGCTAGTGGGCACATCAGTGAGCCAATGTTTAGTGACACAAAAGGAGTTGTGATCATTGATATTGGCAGATTGAGGAGCAAGAATTTTTTGGGCGAAGAGTTTGCAGAGCAAATCTAAAAAATTTTGTTGAAAATTAAAAAAAAATAACAGATCTGGACTCCTTGGGAAAAAATACCCAAATTCAAAAAACAAATCAGTCGAATTGGAGTTTGAATGTGGGAGATATCGCCAATTTAAAATCAGATCTTTTTTTAGAAAATTTTGTGACGGCGGGACAAATGAAAAAGATTGGTGTCTGAGTCAAGAACATGTATGCACTTGAGATAGAAGATGCATGCAAAGCCTTGAGGAGCAAGGAAAAGGTTAGAAACTTGGTGGTTGAGAGGGAGCATAAACTACCTCTCAACATGCAGCCTCAGATGCAGCCTCAGAAGCAGGCTCAGAAGCAGCCTCAGCAAGTTGTGGAGTAGAGAGGAGACCAAGTGGAGACATCAACTTAAGTAGAGACCTCTGGTAGGGGGGAATTTCGAGCCAAGTGGGCAGAGGGAGCACATGCAGTCATACCTCGAGGTGAGAAGTGGGGCAATGTGAAGCAATAGTCCCAAGAGTGTAGAAATTTGGGCAAGGTCCATTGAGATGTTTTGCCTCATGGATCATTACCTTACTAGAGGAACCCACGGTACACAATAGCAGGATGGATCAGTGGCAGTTGATGCAGTCAGTAGTCAGAGTGACAGAGGCAGAGACTAGCAACAGTCAGATATTAGGGAGCACAAAGCAGAGTTGGCAGCAGTGCAGATGGCATAGTGTAGACTCAGCAGTAGTGTAGAGTTTTCAATAAACAGTGTAGTAGCTAGTAGTAGTGAGAGACTGTGATGACAGACACATCATACTGATTTCTTTTTCTTTTTCTTTTTCTTTTTCTTTTTTCCAGAAGTTGCAGTAGCAACAACACTAGAGATAAGTGTTGCATGCAGAACATTCCAAAGGTACCCAATTGTGATAGAGTTTAATTCATTTCTTGTTGAGAGGGAGTGTTGAAAATAGCAACAAGAAATGTTAAAAATAGCATCTAGAAATTGTAATTTAATTTGTCCTTGAATTAAATTGTAATTATATTCTCATAGCAATTTGTAATAGTTTGCTAAGTTAATTTGACTTAGTTGGCTTAGGAATTGAGTTGGAAGTCTATCTAGAGTCATGTAGAGTGATCCCTAAATTTTAGGGGCCCAGGTTGAATTATTTTGAGTTGTAATTAGATAACTCAGTCTAAGTGAGTTATAGACAGTAAAACTAGTTCTAACCATTGAAGGAACTAGTAAAGGTCTAGTAGTGAAGTAGTGCACCAATGCATCACCAGTAGCACACCAGTTAACTGAAGATTCACTCATAAATAAATCATGCATGTCAGTTCAGAGGAAGATGCAATTGATATTAGAGTTTAAGGATACTGTACTATCAGTTGTATAATTTTCCGATTAGTACAAATGGTGCATGCAATCAATTGAGGACCTATGTTTGGATTGCACAGTTATAAAGAGTGGATTTCCTAATTAACCAATTCTCTTATGGATTTCGCAAGAAAGTAGGGGTTTGGAAGGCAAGAAAATTGGCTAAATGTTGACCAGAGTCAGCTTAGGAAGCAAAGAGATAGATTGTACTAGTGCAGGAATTGTTCAGGACGAACAAGCATCATATTTTCTTCTCAGATCTTTTGGTTAAGGCAATATAGATAGTCGGGGTTTTTAGCAGTTGCTTTCACCATTATGTTATGTGTGATTGATATTCTTCCTTTTCTGCTTATTGTTTTCATTGATCAATTTTGGTTTCCGCTGAAAAGTAGAGTAAATTATTGTCTTGTGTTTTAGCATTTCTCATAAGTTGTTGAAACTAGAGTAAAAATCTACAAGCATGATAAGGGAGCTTACTTATTTTAAGTCTATATTTTTCTTTAGACAATGAATCTTCTCAACCAACTGGATCAAATCCTTCGGAGGGAATAACTTCAAAAAGTAGTTGTGAGTCTTTCATAGAAGAAGAGACAACACTGATCTTGATATTTTGGAATATGGCTTGATTACATGCATGAGAGCCAAATAGACCAACAAATGTATTTGGGTATGGAAAACCAACATATGACTATTACCAAATCTTACTTATTCTGCAACGAATACTGATGCCTCCAAGTTTTAAATATTTCAAACTAATCAAAGGGAATACTTTGAATTTGTTTAATTGGTCATAGGGAAATATTCCATACCTCCGCTGAAAAGCAACACCAACAAAAAACATGTTGAATATCCTCATTTGCCACTTCACAAAATACACATCTTGATGGGTCTAGAATCTTCCCCTTTTTATTTAAATTCTCCATAGTCAACACCTTTCCATGAACCATTTCCCCGTAGAAGGTGTTGTATTTTTTCCAAATTTTACCCCATATTATAGAGATAGGAGGGTGCAGAAGCTCTGAAATTAGAGTTTCATATCCCTCTTTAACAATAAAATATGGTTTTCTTCCTCTCGGCCATATTCTTCGATCTAATATGTTGGATGCCATCGACGTGAATCCTTCTAATGATTTAGTCAAGGCGAGCCACTATTGAGATAAAAAGGTGCATAATATTTGTTTTTTAATCCAATTTGGGGATAAAATTTGAATACAAATTCTAATTTTTGTTTTTCAAAATATGTTTTGCATAAATAAATTTAGTGACGTGAAAAACAATTAGGAGTTCAAATCTTTGAAGGCTTCACCCAAATTAGGTAAATTTGACCTATTTAAAAAAAAACACATGTTGTTAACAATCAACCAACTCATTATATATATTTTGAATAAATTTAGTATGTAAAACACATTTTCATGTATAATATCTAAGTCTTGGTAGAATCTATTGTCCAATTTCTAAAGTCATTTCATAAATAATTTTGGGTATTTAAAAACAATTAATTATAATTTACATTTATCTATCTTTATTTTAGAAACAATGTTTAAATATTTTTTATTATTATATTTATTATTAATAATTAATTATTTGTAATTCAAAAAAAAAGGGGAAAAAAAAAATGTTAGTCATACCAAATCTAGTGAGGATTTTTTTATGGTGTCAACCAAGGACATCCCATCTGTAGAGTTGGAGCAATTTCATACATAAATAAACATCACTATATGTATATCACATACTTTTCTAGTAGGGGATCAAACAACAAACCAAAGTTTGTAACACTTTAGATAATATTATATGTTGCAAATTTCAAAAATATAAAAGAAATTCATACTTTTGGAGACTCAAAACTAATGGTTGATTGGGTCTCTCATCATATTAGCATTATTGTATCCTCTCTTAACAAATTTTATAGAACATAAAGGATGAAACGATTTCATTGGAATGATTCACATGCAAACATATCTACAGAGAACTCAATATGAACGTTGGCCAACTATCCAAGGAAGTTGTGGAGTGTCTCCCGGGTATTTTTGATACCTCTCTTGAACATATTTTATAGAACATAAAGGATGAAATGAGTTCATTAGAATGGTTCGCATGAAAACATATATACAGGGAACTCCATATGAAATTTGGCTAGCTATCCAAGGAAGTTGTGGAGTGTCTCTTAGGTAGTCTTGATATCTATGAATTTGTGGATGAGACGAGACAATAGCCATGGAGTTTCGAATCTAGAGGCTTAAACCTCTATGTTTATTTTGTTCTTTTTTTCATATACTAATTATCAAATTAGTCTCGAGACTCTTTATTTTGGAGAGACTTTATGAAAAAAGCTTATCATGTACCGAAAATACAAGAAAATACTTCTTGGTGGTTAGGAGAAATGATCGTTACCCTTTCACCTAGATTCAAATTATGCCAATTGAAGTGACACTCTTATTTTATCAATTATAATATTAAAATCAAAAGGAATACCTGCCTAGAGTGTTTTTTATTGTATGTTCGGCAATAGTGAGGCTACATCACAGTCATGTCCAACAATAACACCTGAATAGGGTGTGGAATTGAACTAGTGACTTAACATCTAGGAGTGCCTTAATAACACACCCAATCACAGTCTATCCAAGACCCTAAGGACACCCACCTAGAATGTTACTTGAAAAATAAAATAAAATTAATAATGATGCCATAAAATTAATATATTTGTTTATCTTCAAAAATCATTAATTATAATTTTTTTATTTATATTGAGCATTAATTTATTATATGGATAGGCATGGTTTATTTCTAATTAAGGTTTCAAAATTTTCTATTATTTTTTATGTTGTGTGTTTGCAACCTCCACTCTATTTTGGGTTATGAATTCTCAACATTATATTAGCTAAATAGCTCATAAATTAAATTGCAGATAAATTAAATGATAGTAAATCTTTTGATGGTTATTGCCTTGTATCAACCTTTAGTTTATATGGTTGTGCTAGTATATAAAAGTTTTGACTTAACACACAGATATGTTAACTTTAAAATTAACTTTGTTTAAAAACATAAAAATTGACTTTTAATTTTAACTTTTTATTTTTTTTTATGTTACTATATCTAAAAATAAAATAAATTATTATATCAAAAGCTAAAATTATTAATCATATGATGATTAAATATTAATTAAAATGATTTAAAATAAAAGAAAATAAATTTATAATTAATTTCCAATTTCTTTTTATATTGGAAATGATAAAGAAAGTTGAGGTGTGGAGTATGTTTTCTACGAAAACCTACTAGAGAAGAATGTACATAAATTCAAATTAAAATAGTAGTAAACATATGAAATAAATAATAGACCATTAACAACATCATATCATGGGAAAAACCATTTTCAAAGAAAAAATTCACACTCTAAAGCACATTCATTGTATTGTTTAGTAACTAATGGTTACAATATAAAATTTTGATGCTCTTTCCAAGAGTGTTCAACAAAGCCTTATTTCTAGATAAAATTTGGTACCATAATAGTAAGGTAAAAAATACTTTCTAACTTTCATCCACTACAATGCTTAATTTATATTATATAATATTTTTATAAACTGTTTATGGATTTCTATTTCTACATAGAGAAGATCACCAGTAGGTTATTCCTTTTCATTACTTACTTCTAAAACATTTTTTGCATAATTGCTACAATAAATATGTACACAATTGTTGAAATATTCTCTGCACAATTTCCAAAATTTATGATACAAAATTTATGATACAAAATTTTTGAAATATTCCCTGTATAAATGTTGAAATATTAATTGTGCAATTATTGAAATATTTCATGTGAAACTGTTGACATATTCCCTACAATATTGCTAAAGTATTCTTTTCACAATTGTTGAGATATTTTCTACACAACCAATAAATTTCTTCATAGTGTTGTAGAAGTTCTTTGTGGCACTACAAAAATTCTCCACATCACTTTAATGTTTTGAGAAATGTTGTGTAAATTCTCAATATCACTACAACAACACTATATAAATTCTCAACATCACTATAATGTTCTCAATGACACTACAAAAATTCTCAGTAGCAATGCAATGTTCCTATTAATGTAGAAATTCTTCACAACAATGCAAGGTGTGTGAAACCTTTCTCAAAATTCTCCCACTTGTCATATAATTGAGAAGGGTAAAGGGGAGAAACTACAAAAATTAAAGATAATTGTTAGGGCTTAGAAGGGCCATGGACTCATAGCACCACTTGAGCTTATATGTGCTCACTGATTTCATCAATGCACATGCAACATCTTGCAAGGTGTCATCTTTCTCAAGTATCACCTTTCCATCCTCTACCGTGTCCCTAATGAACATAATGTTAGATATCAATATGATTTGTCTTTGCATGAAAGGTTGGATTTTTAGCTAGACAAATGGAAATATTATTATCACGTTGGATCATGATAGCTTTTTGACTTTACTTCTAAATAAAGTCGCATCTTCCAGATAACCTCATTACAATAATGGGTAGTTGCCATATACTTTTCATCTATAGTAGATACTATGACCACATCTTGCTGTGATCTGAATTTAAATAAAAACACGCCAAATTATAGATATAACCATAAATACAAAGATGCAGCAGAAATAACACTTCATTTTACTGAAATATTCTTATAAACATAATGGAAATAAGACTAGCTCAAGGAAGGGTAGCTTATCTCTGAGAAGATATGTGGTGGCTACATGCCTCCAAACTATGTTACAATGAGGCTCCAAGGCCTATTTATTATCGAGAAACAATGGAAAACCATAAACATCCAGAAAACTAACCCTAGGAGATGAAGCGCCAAAACTATGGGCCTCGTTTGGGTAAATTGATACATCAATTTCCCGAGGTCGTAACTTTGGCATACAATCTCCGTTTAGCTATCATAATACCTCGTTTCGAAGATCTCAAAGCGTAGACTGAAAACAAATTCACTAATCCATTTGGAATTTTTCTAGACTCTTTGTTTTCCCTAAAAACGTCATTTATAGCCTCAAAACGGCTCCGGAAATTCAGGACCCGAAAAACTACCAAAAATAGTAAATTGTGCTATAATTAAGGAAACTAAAAAAACTGAAAGAGACAGTGTTGGGTGTCCAAGAGTAATAGGAGGGTGGCCACCAATATCCACCTGGATCAGTCCTCCCCCCTTAGAAAGCAATGGTCCCCATTGCATTGAGTGCCTCCATGAGATGGGGAAACTCCTTTTAATTTGGTCCTTGGTGAGCCACTTGCCTTGGTGCAGGGGTTGGCTAACTTTGACAACCCGATACAGTTGGATGTTTTTCTGGAGAGTGTTCTTAACATGTGTGTCCATAATCTGATTAGTTGTGGCATGTTCCATGCAATCTGGGTTTAACTCTACTGGTCTGAGTTGTTCTACAATGTCTAATGTGTTCAGCAATGGTGGGAAGTATGGTCGAAGGTGGTCCACATTGAACACTAAGTGCAGGCCAAGGAATGGGGGAATTTTGAGCTCGAAAGAATTGTCTCCAATAGCCTTGGTAATGGTAAGGACCATATCAGAGTGGTTGGAGCTTCCGATGGGCTTCGGTAAGGCGTTCTTTCTACAAATGCAACAAGACTTTGTCACCCACCTTAAACTTTTGTGTGCCACCCTATCTTGATCATGCCGTTACTTGTACTTGGTATTTGAATTCTCCAGGATGTCGTGAACCTAATAGAAGATGTGTGGGATGCGTTCAATAAATTTGTTTGCTTTATTAGCGTCAGACAGTACACGTGTGGATTTTCTCTGTGTAGTCACATGAGGCATGGCAACATCAATCATACACAATGGTTGAAATCCTAGACCCACTTGAAAAGGACTACGACTAGAGGAGCTATGGAGAACTCTATTATAACTGTGTTGCACATATGGAAGACTCTCATCCTAGGTTCGAGGATTCTTGGAGTTGTACATGCGGAGTATGCGCACTATCATCCTATTGATGACCTCCGTCTGGCCATCAGTCTGGGGATGGAAGGAAATCGATTTGGTGAGCTTGGTGTCCAATAGTGTCCAGAGGCTTGACAATAATGTGCTCAAGAACCCGTTATCCCGATCTGATATAATGATCTGCGGGATCCCAAAATGTACCCATACGCATTCAAAGAAGATTTTGGCATGTCCTTTGTTGTGATATTGTATGTTTCTTTATTAAATATTAGTCCTTGAATGTAACTTTTCTTGCAAGAAGTGAGTATTATTTTCGTCTTTCTTGTTTGATGATTTTTCCCTTGCCAAGCTTTGGGATTGAAATAAGCTCGATAGGAAAAACCATGTTCTCAAGTCGGGTCTCGATGGTCATTAGACAAATGTGTTCTCTACATGAGTCTGCACATATTGTCGAGGAGAGAATATATGTATATTCTTCCTTGTTAGATTAAATCACAAACAAAATAGAATGCAAAGCCCTCGAGAATTTTTTTTTTAAATATTCAGGTGAATTGCCTACTAGGTGAAATTTAAATATGGCAATAACTTTTATCATGTGTGTGCTTATTAGTACTATGCTTCAACTATTTGTGTGTGAGGTATGGGGTGGATTAGATTGACACCCACAACATATAGCAAGCTGGCACATGCTATTTCTTCAACTAAATAAGAGTTATCTTACAAAAAATGAATAGGTCATCCACCTGATATGATGTAAATTCCTTTTTATCTTTGTTTTCAAACATCTGGCTACTGATTTGCTGAACTGACACTTGTTTATGAAAAGTACTTAATTATATGATGAATTAATACTCAGTTTTTGCAGACATTACAAATAAAAATACTAAGGAAGGGATTTTGTAACACATTCATGGCACACGGTACACACGGTACAATAATGGTCTCAGTGTTGGGTGCAAAACTTGTTACTCATTCAAGGTTGTTGTGTTCATTGTAGCAATTAGTACGTACTCTTGTGCAATTAATTGAAGCGAACATGTACTTTGGGTCATGGAATAATGGCACTGTTTTGTCCCTTTGGTAAGAACCTTTGATGGGGTTAAGGTTAGGTGCAAATTAGGTGCCATATATTAAGTGTCATAAGTGCTCACATAATTCTTTAAAGGGTGCTAGCTCAATGGGAGAGCACCTGCCTTGTAAGTAGGAGGTTGGTGGTTCGATTCCACTATCCCTTAATACGAAATAATTAATGATATTGTAGTTTATTTTTAATTAAATACTTTTTATATTGATTTATTTCAATGGTGAAATATTTTTCTAGATTCATTCTTTTATATTCTCTATAGAGACAAAAGTGATATTGTATTGTTTTTAAATATATTTTTAATTGTCTCTAGGGAGACAATAGCTAGAATTAAAGACATATTGTCTCCATAAAGACAATACATTTTTAATTCCAACTACTATTGTCTCTTAAGAGACAAAAATGAAATTGTCTCCTAAGAGACAATAATGCTTGTGTTATATATTGTCGTTATAGACACAATTGTTTAAGACAATAATTTGACACCAACTTAAAGACTATATTTAAGACAATACACAAGTTTCTTTTTGTCTCAACTTAAGACAATCTACCCAAAAAAATTCTCAAATATTGTCTTAAGACCCATCTATGTGTAGTAATGTATTGTATTTGGTGGAAGAGCATTGTCACCTTCGGACCCGAGTCAAGTGGCTAACATACAAGTGTTTTATGCTTAGTTCCCTCATTTTATGTGAGAAGTTGATATGCTTCCAACTTAATTAAGAAGAAAATAATATATCTCGAAGGCTTGTGGTTCAAAAGAGATGATGAATTGATACATCTATTTTTTAGGCTTAGCTCCCTCATTTTATGTGAGAAGTTGAGATGCTTCCAACTTAATTAAGAAGAAAATGATATATCTCGAAGGCTTGTGGTTCGAGAGAGATGATGAATTGATATATCTATTTTTTATAGAGAGATTTTCATGTTTTATATTTTAATTTTGAGTTCTTTGAAAATTGGTGCTCATTTACATACATGGTAGAGCGAGACAATTTCTGGTCCATGGATGAGGAGGTGTGTGAAGGGATAGATTTCCCTATCCATTATTGGCTTTATGCTTAGTTCCCTATAGGGATAGATTTCCCTATACAATTGTTTTATGCTTAGTTCCCTCATTGTTTTATGCTTAGTTCCCTCATTTTATGTGAGAAAAAATGATATATCTTGAAGGCTTGTGATCCTAGAAAGATGATGAATTGATATATCTATTTTTTATAGAGCAATTTTCATGTTTTATATTTTAATTTTGAGTTCTTTGAAAATTGGTGCTCACTTAGATAAATGGTAGTGAGATACATTTGCTGGTCCATGGATTAGAAGGTGTGTGAAGGGATAGATTTCCCTATCCATCATAGGCTTGGAGAGAATAATTGTATGTGAATATGCTTTATCCATATTTTGCAAAAATAGCTCTGGCAATGATTAACATTGACATTAACCTTATTATATAGAAAGTAAAGTAAATGGCAGTCGGTGTCATGTATAGATATTCCACATTGAATATATGTATTAGATAATTTACGTAGCATTCCACCAAGGTTGAAGAAAGTGATTTTCTGTCACTCCAACTCTAATTTTCGTTTCGCTTTCGCTTCGCTCCACTTGTAATATTCGCTTCGTTTTAGGCGTTATCTAAGGCCTTCTCCATCCATTGTGCTTCAGTGATGTGATACCCCTCATTCCCATTGAATATCTCGGAGTTTAGAGAAATCATTTATATAACCATTCTAACAAAGGGCAGAAGAATGTGATTTGCCCTCAGTCCACTTTTGGTCTTTTCGAGAACGTAAGGGGTTTAAAGTATCACTGTTTTGGGAAAAACCCAGAGGTCGGTGGAGCGAGATATAGTATTCAGATAAAGCAATGGAATCTCACTTCAATTTAAGTATTGCAAAGTGGTTGCTGACACGTCTGCTATTTTGGAATGAACAGAATTTTGAAAGCAACTGGTGCAGTATAATGGTGATCCTGCTGTGCTCAAGCGCTTATAAATACTTGGCTGCATCCCTTCATTTCCACACAACATTCATATTCATATTTGCTGATAGTATATCAATCTTATCATGGCTCGTTTTTCTTCTGCTCTTGTTCTGACACTGTCGTGTGTTGCAGCCTTAATGTGTATGAGTGTGGCCACGGATGGTCCAAAGGTGACAGATATCTTGGTGAGTAAGGAGTTCCAGGTAGCCGTGGGGCAAGCATGGAAAGAGAGCTTCTTGGGGAATAATTTGTACCAAGAGAGAGGAGGATGGGTTTACGCCGATTCCAACAATCCCAACAAATATCTGGTCGTTCAACTCGCAAGTCCACAACGTTCTGCACAAGCAAGTCTCGCAACTGCTCAAAGTGAGTTATATATTCTTCTTCCCTAGTTTAGACATTAATTACAATTTACATATAATGTTTTTGTATACGTATAATATGAGTTTGTAATTGCAGGCAGCGAAATACAACTTGGTAATCCTGAGAAAGACGGCGTGCCAACTGCAGAGGGGAGGAATTACGTGGTGGTGGCAGACTTCCACACTCACCCATTCCCAGGACAAGAAGGGCCTGATTCAGATGACTTGAGAAAAGCATACACGAGAGGGGTGCCAGCGATAGTGGTGTCATGTTCAGGAGTGTTCTACTATGGACCTCAAAGCCGTGCTTCCATGGATGGCCCTGCTGGTTATCCTCAAACTTCCAGCGAGCAATACAATGGACAGAAGGAAGTCAGATTCGGTGACAACATGGTCGATTATGAATGCTGCTGCAAACCATAAAAACTCAAATAAAATCATCTATGTCTATGTATCTTGTATGTAGGTAACGTCTAGTTCTAGTCCTAGTTTTCAGTTCTGGGTTTGCTGCTGTGGTTGTGGGTGTGGATTTCAGAAATAATAGTGCAGGAGGACATGAAGCCATGTGGGTTGTGTACTGTAAATTCTAACTTCTGCTATGAATAAATAAAGAGAGTTTGACATCTAAATTTGTATGTGAAAGTAACTCCGGTCTTTGAAGTGTAAAATATCAATTACGTTCACCAATATTCTAAAATCCAATCTGATTCTCCATAGTAATTGTAAGAAGAGATCAGAGTAATTGTAATACAGCCCACAAGGGATAGCGTATGTGTGAGTGTGGTTTATTTTCGATTCATTCTATTTATATGATGTCTAAATAGGTTTTAAAATTCTCAACTAAATTATTTTGGATGAAATAATATATATAATTATATATATAATACTTATTATTATATAACAAAAAAAAATTTAATGATAATTCAATTATAATGGTAATTTTGGATAAAATATTATTATAGTTAAAAAAAATACACCAAAACATGTATATGATAACTCATTTTAATTGTAATTTTTGGGATAAAATATTTATTATAGTAAAAGAAAATACACAAAAATTAGGTCGATTGTTTTCAAAATAATTATAATTATATAATAATGATAATTTATTTTTAAGGTTATAACAAATTTTTTTGTTGTGGAACAAATATAAAAGTATAAAAGTTTATTTTTTTTCTTGTGGAACAAATACAAAAGTATAAAAGCCTCTTGTTTGTAGGATAAATTTAAAGCATTAAAAAAAACACGCTCTCATGGTTATGAAACTCATTCAAGCTATTTTATGTATTTTAAATGAGTTTAATATGCAAAATACATTTTCACAAATAATATTGAAGTCAAGGTAACCTCCAATAGACCAATGTTTGGTCTTAGCAAACATTAACCATCATTATCATCAAAAATTACTATCCAATTTATATATTCATTTTATAAATAATTTTTGCATATCTAAAGATAATTAATTATATTATTAATTAATCATTTTTTTAATTTAATTGAGTATATATATTTATTTTAGAAGTCATGTTTAAATATTTTGGTTCATTATATTTATTATCAATAATTAAGTATTTGTATTCAGAAATAAAAAGGAAGAAAACTAAAATGCTAGTCATACCACCCATTGATTAGGAAATTGTGTAGGTATTCTTTGATGGCACCAATGAGGGAGATCTTCTATCGATGGTGTAAGGGCCTGCAGTCCTTGAACAGTTCCGCCCGAAGTGCAACCGCGACCGAACGAAGAGTGCGCGGTTCGAGGTTGAACGAACAATGCGAAACGATGGAGCGAGCTTAGACTTACGACACGATGGCATTATAATGCGAGTGTGTAGAGAGGAGGGCGAGCTATTTATAGGTGTGGGGAGCATGAACGCTCAACCCACGGGCCGACCCATAATTGGAAGGAGGCCAACATGAAGTTTGGAAGCATATTGCGATGGCATTAAGGGCGTGAGCAGGTCGGTTGGGTAGTTGCAACCTTGCCCTACGCTCATATATATTGGAAGTGCGTTGGAGCTCAGTCAACCATCGCTCATCACTCAACACACAACAACGACTTCGCTCATGAAAAGAAGTGCGCATATCTAGAGGTGGACGCAGCAAGATGAAGGCGCAGTTTAGGAGATGCGCCCGTTCTTGGGTGAGGCCGCACGAAGGTGAAACGCACATCTTGGTTTTGGGTGAAGGGCGAGGGCAGGGCCGCCCGCCGGTCGAAGTGTAGGGCGTGAACGGGTGTGTGGCGCCCGAATTGTGCAAAGAAGCGCCCGATGGTGAAACGAAGGGTGAACGCCCGATTTGTGCGACAACTTGGCACGGGTTCTTGGGTGACTCGGGTGAGCGTCTGCCCGTCGTGCAAGTGTGCACGGTGTGACTTTTGGTGAAGTGTTGAGATTGTGAACGGAGGAGTGTCTCGTGTAGAGGCGCCCGTGTGTGGCGACTTGGAGACGCGCCCAAGTTGGGCAAACAACACGATCATGCGACAAGGTGAACGAAGGGTTGGCGAGTCGTACAGCTACCATGCTGAAGTGTCGATGAGCTAGGCAACCGATTTTTGCCAAAAATTGTAAATTTGGCTAAGTATGAAACTTGAGGTTTCCAAGTATACTTGTAAAGCTTTGTAACTATTGTAAAAGACTATATAATATATTTTTGGGCAGACTCATTGTTCAGGGAGTTGCCCCTCCCTTTATATTGTGCAATTGTGTTCTTCATGTATAATTGTTGATGTTAATGAATGTGTATGGGTGTTCATTGGTATAAA
>APFE030361247.1:35846-77592 GCA_000404065.3 Pinus taeda
AATTGTGTTCTTCATGTATAATTGTTGATGTTAATGAATGTGTATGGGTGTTCATTGGTATAAAGGAACATTAATAATACTTGGTTGAGAAACACAAACTAAGTAGGATAAGTGGTTAGGCGTAGTCCACGAACATAATTATTGGTGAAAAGAAAGTGTTCAGTGGTGCCGCACCTCGCCTAGCACGGTTGGAAGACTACCGTGTCTCCGGTGGCGTGACAGTTGGTATCAGAGCAGGCTGACGACCGGGTTGACAATGAAGTGTTGATCCCACTGCACTATCGTGACAGTTGGTATCAAAGCAGCTGATCCGGGTATTGAAGGTTGAAGCTGCTACACAACTCCACTGAAGTGAAGGTGGTATCAAAGCTCGGTTGGAGCTGGTTGAAGCTTGGAAATTGGTGACAGTGAAGCAGGTACTTGCAAGTGAAGGAAGTTGTTTCACATACAAGTGGAACAAGGGCTGGTTCATGGTTGCAGGCATCTTGGTGAAGCTGTTGGATGGTCGAAACTAGATCACAAAGAAGAAGGAAGTTGTTGGCAATGGCAGCTGAATCTCAGGCTGGGTCTAGTCACGGTGCAAAGGATGCTACTATGGCATTCATTGAAAAAGTGTTGGAGAAGATGGAGG
Organism: Pinus taeda; assembly: GCA_000404065.3. NCBI lineage: Eukaryota > Viridiplantae > Streptophyta > Pinopsida > Pinales > Pinaceae > Pinus > Pinus taeda. The sequence continues at coordinate 36,478 of APFE030361247.1, forward strand.
ATTTAGAAGCTTTCTGGACTAAGAAGATGGACTTGGTCGAGAGAGATCAAGAGGCCAATTTGAAGATAAAGGAAGAGCTCGAGGAACTCCGGACTCAACACGAGTACACTGATCTTATGTGTACACAACTTGAAGTAAGGGTCAAGGAGGTTGAAGAGGCAAGGAACCGAGGTCTTGCAAAGATCGTGGACTTGCAGAAATCTCTTGACGAAGCCAGAGATGAGATTGCGGTGTTGAAGAAGGCCGTGAGGCATAACTCAGGTGGAGGAGTGCCTCATGTGAAAGTCAAGGAACCGGAATCTTATGATGGTACAAGGAGTGCAAAAACTCTTGGCAACTTTCTATGGGACATGGAGCAATACTTGGAATGATTGGGTCTATCTGATGATGAGATGAAGGTCAAGGTAGCTGCTCAGTTCTTGACAAAGGATGCTAAGATGTGGTGGCAAAGACGGATGGATCAGATTGCCAATGGCAGTGCTGGTAACATTACTTCGTGGGATGAGATGAAGAAAGCTTTGCAGACCCATTTCAGTCCTCAAGATGAAACATGGGAAGCAAGGATGAAAATAAAGTTCATAAAGCAGACGGGGAACCTTCAGACATATCAGCGGGAGTTTGCAAGTGCGATTATAGAACTTCCTGACATGGCGGAGAGGGACAAGGTGTTCAATTTCATTATTGGGTTGAAGCCTTGGGCACACAATGAAGTGAAGAGGCAGAGGATTAGAACACTTGAAGAAGCTTTTGCTGTTGTGGACAAGTTGGTGGAGCATTATGATGAGACTTCTGATGATAGGAAGAAGAAGTCTGATAAGCCGAAAGAGAAGAAGAAAGAGGATGCTTCGAAATCGGATGATAAGTCGAAGACGAAGAAAGCCTTGAAGTGTTGGATATGTGCTGAACCACATACAGTGAAGAATTTCCCTTCTAGACCGAAAGTGGCTGCGATTGCACAATCTAATGCGAAGAATGAAGAAGCTTATGGGGGGATGATGCAGATACTTGGTTCTGTTGCTGCTATATAGGTGATCTCTCGGAGGGATCCTGAGAGGAATAAGTTGGAGTATGTTCGGATGAAGGTTGGAGATGTTGATATACTCACTATGGTGGATAGTGGGGCCTCTCACAACTTCATGGGAGAAGATACTGCGAGAAGAAATGGGCTAAAATTTGCACCGGTGAAGGCACAAATGAAGACAGTCAATTCTCCTCCTGAGTGTGTTCTTGGTGTAGCTGAAAAGGTGGACACAACACTTGGTGAATGGACAAGGAAGGTCGACTTCACTATAGTGCGGATAGATGACTACAAGGTTGTGCTGGGAATGGAATTCTTGAAACAATTCGATGCTATGATTGTTCCACATTTGAAGAGGTTGTACATTTACAATGGAAGGGAGGATGTACTCATTGGTGTACCAACCGTTGGAGTGACAAAGCCTGATTGTAAGTTGGCAGTGATGCAAATGGAAGATGAGAAGCAGATGGAAGATATGAGTAAGCGGTTTTCTATGGTTGAGACAAAGCTTACCGAGCAGTCATTGGTCATCAGGACTCTTTCAGATAGTATCTTGGATTTGTCAAGAAGGCTAGAAGTGGTTGAGGATGATGATGATGATGATGAGGTATATGTGAGGCCGAATATCTGGGAGGAGGATCGGGTCACTTATCTACAGAGGATGGAGATAGAATATCCTGACAGATGGATTGAGTTGATTAGTGAGGGTGAGCCTTCAGGCTCTACTCCCTCCACATCTTCTTAGATGACATAGAAGATGGGGCTCATTGTTAGCTACTCATGGCAGTGAGTCCTTAAAATAGACTGAACAGGTATGACAAATGGTGCAAGGATGGCTTGGCATCAAGCATCTTGACATGTTGCAGATGGAATGGAGTTTCCATGGACCTCAGCATGGTGAGATTCTTGGTGAGTCCAGGATGTGGCAGAATCCGAGATAGACTGGTAAAGGCATAAGGATGTTCACTCTCATGGCTTGACCATGACAGTTGGATTAGCTACCCAACTAGTTCAAACATGGGGTCCGGAAGTGTGCAGAGATATGTTGATATCAGGCTGATTTGAGGTGGTGTTCAACACGGAGAGATGTTGGCATCAGGCAGACGAGGAGGAAAGTTCACATGATGAGGATGACACATGATGGAGATGGGAGTTCTACATATGTTGCAGGGATGTTTGCAGTATGTGGAAGAGTTGACATCATGGACCGAGGATGAGACAAACATTGTTGATCTTGGTGGATGGCTACCAGGATGGTATGTTGTCGAGGACGACAACAACTTCAGGTGGAGGAGGATGTAAGGGTCTGCAGTCCTTGAACGGTTCCGCTGGAAGTGCGACCGCAACTGAACAAAGAGCGCATGGTTGGAGGTTGAATGAACAGTGCGAAATGATGAAGGAGCGAGCTCAGACTTACGACACAATGGCGTTATAATGCAAGTGCGTAGAGAGGAGGGCGAGCTATTTATAGGCGTGGGGAGCATGAACGCTCAACCCACGGGCCGACCCATAATTGGAAGGAGGCCAACATGAAGTTTGAAAGCATATTGCGATGGCGTTAAGGGCGTGGGCAGGTCGGCTGGGTAGCTACGACCTCGCCCTATGCTCATATATATTGGAGGTGCGTTGGAGCTCATTCAACCATCACTCATCACTCAACACACAACAACGACTTCGCTCATGAAAAGAAGTGCACATATCTAAAGGTGGATGCAGCAAGAGGAAGGCACATTTTAGGAGATGCGCCCATTCTTGGGCGAGGCCGCACGAAGGTGAAACGCACATCTTGGTTTTGGGTGAAGGGCGTGGGCAGGGCCGCCCGCCGGTCGAAGTGTAGGGCGTGCATGGGTGTGTGGCGCCCGGATTGTGCGAAGAAGCACCCGACGGTGAAATGAAGGGTGAACGCCCGGTTTGTACGACAACTTGGCACGGGTTCTTGGGTGACTCGAGTGAGCGCCCGCCCGTCGTGCAAGTGTGCACGGTGTGAATTTTGGTGAAGTGTTGAGATTGTGAATGGAGGAGTGTCTCATGTAGAGGCACCCTGTGTGGCGACTTGGAGGTGCGCCCAAGTTGGGAAAACAACACGATCGTGCGGCAAGGTGAACAAAGGCTTGGCGAGTCGTGTGGCGACCGTGCCGAGGTGCCGATGAGCTAGGCAAATAAGTTTTGCCGAAGATTGTAAATTTGGCTAAGTATGAAACTTGGGGTTTCCAAGTATACTTGTAAAGCTTTATAACTATTGTAAAAGACTATATAATATATTGTTGGGTAGACTCATTGTTCAGGGAGTTTCCCCTCCCTTTATACTGTGCAATTGTGTTCTTCATGTATAATTACTGATGTTAATGAATGTGTATGGGTGTTCATTGGTATAAAGGAACATTAATAATACTCGGTTGAGAAACACAAACTAAGTAGGATAAGTGGTTAGGCGTAGTCCACGAACATAATTATTGGTGAAAAGCAAGTGTTCGATGGTGCCGCACCTCGCCTAGCACGGTTGGAAGACTATCGTGTCTGGGGTGGCGTGACAGATGGAGTTGGAGCATCTTTATGCTAATAGGCATCTTCCATATTGAAATTAGACACTTTAATCATTTTGTTAATTAATTTAAAGATACCAACATATTCTAATTGTCATTACCACATCAATAAATACAATTCACACCACTAATTTTTTAACATATCCAAATCACATATTTAAATCTACTTAAATTAATTTCTTACAAAACACAATTAAAAATTTAATATATAAATTATTTATCACCACCATTTATAAAAACTAAATAAAATTAAAATGACTACATTAATATTTAAATCATATTTAAATTATTTTTTTACAAAACACAAATTATTTTTTTACAAAACACAATTAAATTACAAATTATTTATCACCACTCATGAAAATTAGATAAAATAAAAAAATAAAATAACCACATTGAAACTTTACATTATTTTATATCAAATATCTAAAAAAAAAATATGCGTTTCAAAAATCCTAATAACTATAGGTTTAATTCATTGACCTTCATTCATTACACTTTCATAAACTTACAAAAATATTAACATGGTTTTAATTATAATATTCATTTTAAGTTTTATGTTTTAATATAATATATTATATTATATTAAGAACTTTAAAACCTAAAGCTATTATTACTAAACCATTTAAAAACTATTATTAATAACCATTTTGTTTTACATTTGTAGATTTTAATATAAATATATAATAATAATGTGTTAATAATATATTATATTAAAACTTAAATCCCAAATGATATTATTATTATTGTAAAATTTAAAAATGATTATTAGGTTTTAGTTGTTAAATTTTTATAGAGGAAATATGTTATCGCATTAATCAATATGTACTATATATATAAAGTGTTTTTTCAAAATAGGGAAACTATTTTGGACGCACAATCTGTTGGTTGAGAGAATATCTCAACCATACACAAATATAGGAAACAAAATAGGAACAGACTCCTTTAGATAGAAAGAATCGCAATTGAGACAAGTAGGAATTACATATTCCAACACACCCCCTTAATGAGTATTTATCTTGATATCAATCTACAAAGTCTATTTATGGTCAAACATAACAAAAGAATATATTAATGTCCATATAAAAGAGCAACCATCCACCAGAATGCATGGGTGCCAACCCCTGCAACCGTCAGTCTTGTAGGATGTCCTTTGCATTCATGGTTATGTCAACCATTATAACTACATACATGTACCCATACCTGCAAATCCCCCTCCATCATCATGGGTTTTATCAGATTACCCGTAACCATGCTCTGGGTTTTATTGGATCACCCTCAACCATGCCACCAAGGGCTCTCAGCCACCAAGGCTAAACACAACCACCAAGGCTCAACTCAGCCATGAAGGCTCAACACAACCACGAAAGCTCAACCACAGACCCAACTTAACCAAGTCGAAGGTTTTCTTGGCTCACCCTCAAGCATGCCAAGGGTTTTGTCGACTGACCCAAAACCATGCCTACAAGAATCAGTGTCCACTTCACTCTTACATGTGGTTTCTGGCTTACCACAAAGCGACACTGCAAAATGGTTTTTGGCTAACCACAAACCTATAATTACAAAGTGGTTTTAAGATTACCACAAACTGTATGGGGGTACACATGCCTTACAAGGCTTACAACACAGCTCCAACTTTTGGAGTTATGAGGTACATACATTACAAAGACCACTACAAAACATCCTAGACTTGCTTACTAATACACATGTGATTCATATTACAACATAATAAAATCTATTCCAAAAAAACAAACAAAATCAATTATCCATCATCATTTAATTTCCAGTGTCGTCGTTGTACAAAATCAATATATGTTGCACTTCAACATTGACCACCCAGCGCCTTTGGTCTCTTCTTTCTTTCTCTGATACCATGTTAAATTTTCAAAACATTTATAAATACCACTATTAATTTGATTTCCTTTTGGATCTTCTAAACATGCAACTATAACCATTTCTTAAAAATTGCATTTCTACACTACGTTGATCAAGCTCAATGTATTTATCTTACCAAACTCCAAGTAAATTCAAAAAAATTACTTTTCATTTTATCGTGGCAGAAGATTACTGAAGAGACTCGAACCCAACTGAATCCATCCAATAGCCAAAGGAGTCGCCACAGACTGAATAAAACACGACACACAGTTGGACCCTCCAACACACAATCTCTGGCCCACCAGAACAACACTTTAGGCACTTGGTTTCAACTTGCCTGTTTCCATCACAATCTACACCCCTGCTCATGTTGGGCACCCAAACAAACTTCCGCTGCCAATTAGATCAAAGAGGTGGCACTTGCATCCAACACTTCTTTCACCTCTCCATCACCAGATCTCTGGAGCATCAAGGCACTCTCCTCATCTGAATTCTTCAAATGCACGGTTCACAAATCTTGACTTATGATATTCATTAATCTTAATGACTCCTTTCCAATATTTTGCAACTTTTATAAGTCCACTGCACTCACAAATTTAGAATATCCTTCTGAAAACATGACCCACCAAAACCAACACTAACACTCAATAACTTTGGACCAATTCTTGAATCCTTACCATAAGCATAAGCAACTTCTGTGACATCTTCCCCAGTCGCTTCATAAAGGCCCGACTTTGCATTAACAGACGAGATTCTCTGGGCCAAAGTTGCATTTGCAACAAGCTTTGAACCACAGATTTGTAGCAATAATCCTATCTTCAGGAACCTAGTTGGCATAAACTGCCTTCAAATCTTCCACTACTTTCTGCCCTTTTAGAGTCTCCCGGCCTCCAATAAGGACCGATCAGGGTTTAGAAGGCCTTGAATTGTAGTTCCTTCAGCAAGAAACTTTGGATTTGAGATAATTTGGAAATTAATTCCATTGGTATTATGTGTGAGGATTTTCTCAATTGCTTCAATTGTTTTTACTGGGAATGTAGATTTCTCCACAACAATTTGTCAAATTTTGAAACATTTGCAATCATTCGAGTTGCGCTTTCCCAATCTACAATTTGTTGTATCTCTTCCATTCTAATCCTGGAAGCATCCGATTGCACCAAAGTGACCAATGGAAAAATTGTGACACTCATGAACATGGCAGTTGCCCGACATAATCAAGGTCGACTAGATATTCAGTGTTAGCCCCCAGTACCAAATTCAAAGCCAATAATTGTAGTCAATTCAAGCGCATGGACTAATAATCTGTCGTGAAAGCCCTACATAAGAAGCTCCCTTTCACATTCCACTGAGCCATCAATCATAAGTTTCATGGTTGGAGATAGCATCGTGATTAAATTTCGTACATATTAGGCATGTCATGGAGACTTGGGCTCAGATCCCAGTAGCCACACCAGATCCGCAGTACCACAGATCACCAAATCACCAAATATGTCGATTCTAGGGTCAATATGCAACTACGAGCACTTCCATTACAGACTCAGCAATTTCGCTGGCGAGCACTAACTCTGCAACACAACAACTCGACCTCAACCACATGCTTAAACGTAACACGTACAACAATGGAACCACAATCCATGATTCTTCTTCACAACTCTCTCGTCACAAATTTCAGGAATGATTCTTCTCCATATGGTCATGTCTCTCCTCGATGCACCCTGCAACTAGATCTGAGATCAACGATTGCCCATAGATTGCAAACGTTTCAAGTAGAGCACTTCTCCGTTTACTAATATGACAAACAAACACAAAAAAAATGTTGCAAACATAAAAATAATACTCTCAAAACAAATACACTCTCTTATTTCCCTCAGCCCAGGACGGGCCAAGCCCAGGATGGGCTAGGCCCTCAGGGGCTCTTATATCATGTTAAATTTCCATAAGGAAATATGTTTCACATTAATCAAATATGATATTACATATATACAGGAAGTTTTGTCTCAAAATATGAAAACTATCTTGGACACATAATCTATTGGTTGAGAGAATATCTCAACCACACAAATCTAGGAAACATAATAGGAACAGGCTCCTCTAGATAGAAAGTATCACAAGTGAGACAAGTAGGAATTACATATTCTAACATTAGTATTAAAAATGGTTTGACAACCTAAAATGAGTATTTAATATACTAATAATATATAGAAATAAAATGATTATTTAATATATTAGCAATATATAAAATTAAAATCATTATTTAATATTAGGGTTTAATATCGTGATGTTTGAATGGTACAAAAATGTGTCCAATGTCGTAGTGTGACAAATATTGTCTTTATGAAGCAATCAATCTAGTAATGATTGTCACAATGTTACATCACGTTGAAATTTATTCAAGGTCACAATGTGAAATTACAAAATTGGGGTTTAAAATATTGTGTTTAATATCGACTTTATAATATTACGGATTAAAATATTAGGTTTATAATATTACATTTAGTGTCAGGGTTTAAAATGTTGGGTTTTTAATATTGAGGTTTATAATATTGGGTTTACTAATAGAGTTTAATATTGGGTTTATAATATTAATGTAAGGGTTTATAAAAATATATATATATTATATATATATATATATATATATATATATATATATATATATGTAATATATATGTATATATTATGTATATATATGTATATATAATGTATATATGTTATATATATGTATATATATGTTATATATATGTATATATATGTATGTATATATATGTATATATACAAGTAAGCATCAACTGCTTTACCGAGTTCAAGAAGAACAGTTCCTTGAGCAGATGTGATTGCAAATCTTCTTCATTCATCTTCTTGGTCTGCTGAATGAATTGATCCCTGTTGTTCGAGCGCATGCTATTCTTTTGCAGTTCCCGCTGGAGTGACGTCTTCCGGTCTAAGGGTAGCTACTACGCGCTGTGTAAAGATCAACTCCTGCTGCTATGAGTCTCGTCTTCGTGGAGTTCCCGGATGATAAGGGAAGAAAGATGGCTTGGATATACATATATGTATATATATATATATGTATATATATATATATATATATATATATATATATATATATATATATATATATATATATGTATGTATGTATATATATATAGGTAGTTTATATTGATCCAACTAGAATACAAGATAGTACCCTTACAAGTAGAGATTGTTCTTGATCAACAGTAGTCCATAATTGTTCATAAAACATCCTATTTATACCTTACCTATTCCTAGCTATGATTCTTACAAAATTTATTTTGTATATCCTCCAAAAGACACCACTATATTTGACAAAATTACAAAACATTCAGACAAAATGTACTTAGATAACCATGATCTTCCATCTCAGCTTGGACATTGTCGACTTGTTCATCTCCATTTGCTTCCATCTAATGTGGGGACGATTCTACCATTTTTTGGACCTGAGGCTCGCCAGGCTGAAATTCTACTCACTCACAAGGAAGGGAGAGTTTAGTGAAACCATACACTTCCTTTAGTGCACCGATTGTCACTGACTCCACTGTCACTTCAATCCCATCCACCTTGAGGCACAAATTGTTTACCTTAGTCACCAAGTTCTCCATTGTGATCTCCAAATGGTCCATATCCTTACACAACTCCTACAATTAATGGGTAATCAAAGAAAATTAAGAGTGGGCTTTCAGAGCCACTTGTTCCTCGAATTTGGCTACCATACCTGAGATATCTTCCATTATAACCATCCATCAGTCCTTTCTAGCATTTTCGTGTCCTTCTCAACTTGGGGATGCCATGATAATGGGCATGCAAACTCTAGCATTAACCATGGAGAAATTCAACAATAATAGACTTTGTTTATAATGTGGAATTCCATCTCCTCCTGCTCCATCAATTATCACTTTGTATTGATTTCCCCTATCCTATATCTATAATTTCATAACACACATTTCTTGCATTGTATCCTTCACCCAAATTCTGATCTCAAGTGAATTTAACTACCTCAACACTAGTGGGATACTAGCTTGCAGAACCTTAAAACCCTAATTAAATGTGCATGGATAAAATCTCCACCTGTCCTTTAGCATGAAATCTCTCATCTCATTCTGCCATCCGAAAAATCATTCATCATAGTTCAACTTACTCGAGACCCACCCCTCAAGTCTAGTCATAATCATGGGATTAGAGCCATTAATAAATGGTATAGTAGACATTGAGTCTCATTTATTCAGAATTTCATGGGGGATAATTTAGAAATGAGAACTCCCTTCTTGGTTATTCCAATAATCATGGTATATGATTAAAGAGTGGGCCTAATTGGTGTTGAATGATAATACCTTGTTCTAAATTTTCTCCCTTGCAAGCCTGCTCATCAACACTTTGATTATTTTCCCTCTTAATATGATAAAAAGTAATGGATTAAAACTTCTGGATTTGAGGCCATATTCTCATAACCAATGGTGACTAATATGTTTCAAGAGGATCTTTGACATTGTGGAACTTTTGGATTACAAACATTGAATCACCAAATACTATTAGTTGGTGAATTCCTTTTGTTAATGCAATATTCAACCTTGCCAAAGGGCTAAGGCTTCTACTTGATTATTTGTTGTCCATCCTAACCCCCAAGCATATTTTGACTATATTTCTTCATCAAGGTGATATATGAATCCTACCACTCCTGCCTTCCCAGAATTTCCTTTCAAAGCTCCATCAAATAATAATTGGTGTTTTCCTAAGGAGCGACACCATTCCCGAAACTGATCTCCATCAAATATGATTATGAAATAAGGATTAACACTATTAGACTTGAAGCTACTAGCATTGTTGAAAATAGCAACAAGAAATGTTAAAAATAGCATATAGAAATTATAATTTAATTTGTCCTTGAATTAAAATGTAGTTATATTCTCATAGCAACTTGTAATAGTTTACTAAGTTAATTTGACTTAGTTGGCTTAGGAAATTCGAGTTGGAAGTCTATCTAGAGTCATGTAGAGTGATCACTAAATTTTAGGGGCCTGGATTGAGTTCTTTTGAGTTGTAATTAGATAACTCAGTCTAACTGAGTTATAGTTAGTAAACTAGTTCTAACTGTTGGAGGAACTAGTAGAGGTCTAGTAGTGGAGTTGTGCACCGGTGCATCACCAGTACCACACCAGTTTAATAAAGATTCACTCATAAATAGCTCATGCATTTCAGTTTAGAGGAAGACCCAGTTGAGATTAGATTTCAAGGACAATGTAATATCAGTTTTATAATTTTATGAGTTGTACAGATGGTGCATGAAATCAGTTGAGGACCTATGTTTGGATTGCGCATTTATGGAGAGTGGATTTCCCAATTAAATACGAGTTAATTCTCTAAGGGATTGCACAAGAAAGTAGGGGCTTGGAAGGCTAGTAAATTGGCTAAGTGTTGGCCAAAGTTAGCCTAGGAAGGAGAGAGATAGATTGTACTAGTGTAGGAATTATTTAGGACGAACAAGCATTGTATTTTCTTCTCAGATCTTTTGGTTAATGCAATATAGATAGTCATGGTTTTTATCAGTTCTTTTCCCTAGAGAAATATTATGTTATGTGCGGTTGATATTCTTCCTTTTCTTCTTATTGTTTTCATCGATCAATTTTGGTTTCTGCTGAAGAGTAGAGTAGGATCTTATCTTGTGTTTTAGCAAATCACATAAGTTTTTGAATCTACAGTAAAAATCATCATGGTATCAGAATTAAATTCACAATAGAAGAGAAGAATTTGAAGTTGTCCTTGCAGATTAATGGAGCTCTAGTTCAAGGAAGATCCAAAAGACCTTGTGTGAAGAATTCTTAATGGAGTTAGAAGGCTTCTAGTGGGCACATCAATGAGCTAATGTTTAGTGACACAAAAGGAGTTGTGATCATTGATATTGACAGATTGAGGAGTAAGAATTCTTTTGGCAGAGAGTTTGCAGAGCATATCTGAATTTTTTTGTTGAAAATTTAAAAAAAATAGCAGATTTGGAATCCTTGGGAAAAATAACCAAATTCATAAAAAAAACCATTTGAATCAGAGTTCAAATGAGGGAGATATCACCAATTTAAAATCAGCTCTTTTTTCAGAAAATTTTGTGACCGAGGGACTGATGAAAAATATTGGTGTGAGAGTCAAGAACCTGTATGCACTTGAGATACAAGATGCATGCAAGGCCTTGAGGAGTGAGGAAAAGGTTAGAAACTTGATGGTTGAGAGAGAGCATAAATTACCTCTCAACATGCAGCCTCAGATGCAAACTCAGAAGCAAGCTTAGAAGCAACCTCAGCAAGTTGTGGAGCAGCCATAATTGGAGAAGTAGAGAGGAGACTGAGTGGAGACATCCACTCAAGCATAGACCTCTGGTAGGGGGGCATTTCAAGCCAAGTGGGTAGAGGGAGCACATGCAACCATACCTCCAGGTGAGAGGTGGGGCAATGTGAAGCAATAGTCCCAAGAGTGCAGAAATATGGACAGGGTCCATTGAGATGCTTTGTCTCATGGATCATTACCTTGTTATGGGAACCCACAGTACACTAGTATGATGGATCAGTGGTGGTTGATGTAGTGACAATTTAGAGTGACAAAGGCAAAGGCTAGCAACAGCCAGATACTAGGGAGTGCAATGTAGAGTCGGCGACAGTGCAAACTCAGCAGTAGCACTCAGTTTGTTTTTTTTTCTCCATAAGTTGCAATAGGGACAACACTAGAGAGAAGTGTTGCATGTAGAACATTTCAAAGGTACTGGATCATGATAAAGTTGAATTCCTTTCTTGTCGAGAGGGAGTGTTGAAAATAGCAACAAGAAATGTTAAAAATAGCATCTAGAAATTGTAATTTAATTTATCCTTGAATTAAATTGGAAATTAAATTGTAAATCTATTCTCATAGAAACTTGTCAGATACTGGGGAGCACACAACAAAGTCGGCAGCAGTGTAGATGGCACAGTGCAAACTCAGCAGCAGCACAGAGTTTTCAATAGACAGTGCAGTAGCTAGTCGTAGTCAGAGACTCTGATGATAGACGCATCATATTGATTTAGTTTGTTTTTCATAAGTTGCAGTAGGGACAACACTAAAGAGAAGTGTTGCATGCAGAAAATTCCAAAGGTATCATATCACGATAGAGTTGAATTCCTTTCTTGTCGAGAGGGAGTGTTGAAAATAGCAACAAGAAATGTTAAAAATAACATCTAGTATTCTAATTTAATTTATCCTTGAATTAAATTGGGAATTAAATTGTAATTCTATTCTCATAGAAACTTGTAGTAGTTAACTAAGAAAATTTGACGTAGTTGGCTTAGGAAATCGAATTGGAAGTCTATCTAGAGAAATGTAGAGTGATCCCCAAATTTTAAGAGCCTAGGTTGAATTATTTTGAATTGTAATTAGATAACTCAGCCTAACTAAGTTATAGTCAGTTAAACTAGTTCTAACTATTGGAGGAACTAGTAGAGGTCTAGTAGTGGAGCAGTGCACTAGTGCATCACCAGTACCACACCAATTAACTGAAGATTCACTCATAAACAACTCATGCATGTCAGTTCATAGGAAGACCTAGTTGAGATTAGAGTTCAGGGACAATGTACGATGAGTTGTATAATTTTCTGAGTTGTACAAATGGTGCATGCAATCGATTGAGGACCTATGTTTGGATTGCGCAGTTATGGAGTGGATTTCCCAATTAAATATGAGCTAATTATCTCAAGGATTGCGCAAGGAAGTAGGGGCTTGGAAGCCTAGTAAATTGGCTAAGTGTTGGCTAGAGTCAACCTAGGAAGCAGAGAGATAGATTGTACTAGTGCAAGAATTGTTCAAGATGAACAAGCATTGTATTTTCTTCTCAGATCTTTTGGTTAATGCAATATAGATAGTTGGGGGTTTTGGTAGTTTATTTCCCCAGTGAAATATTGTGTTATGTGTGATTGATATTATTCCTTTTATGTTTATTGTTTTTATCAATCAATTTTGGTTTCTGTTGAAGAGTAAAGTAAATTCTTGTCTTGTGTTTTAGCAAATCGCATAAGTTGTTGAAACTACAGAAAAAATCTACAAGCATGATAAGGGAGCTTACTTATTTTAAGTCTATATTTTTATTTAGACAATGAATCTTCCTGGTTATATGGATCAAATCCTTTCGAGGAAATAACTTCAAAAATTAGTTAAGAGGCTTTCATAGTAGAAGAGACAACACCAGGCTTGATATTTTGGAATATGGCTTAATTGCATGCATGAGAGCCAAATAGACCAACAAATGTATTTGGGTATGACAAACCAACATATGACTATTACCAAATCTTACTTATGTTGCAACGAATATTGATGCCTCTAATTTTTAAATATTTTAGACCAATCAAAGGGAATATTTTGAATTTGTTTAAATGGTCTCAGGGAAATATTCCATACCTCCTCTAAAAAGAAACACCGAAAGAAAACATGTTGAATATCCTCCTTTGCCACTTCAAAAAATACACATCTTGATGGGCCTGGAATCTTCCCCTTTTTTATTTAAATTCTTCGTAGTCAACACCTTTCCATGAACTATTTCCCCGTAGAAAGTGTAGATTTTGGGAAGATCATCTTTGCTCCATATTTTACCCCATATTCTAGAGACAGGATGGTGCAGAAGCTATGAAATTAGAGTTTTATATCGCTCTTTAACAATATAATATGATTTTCTTCCTCCTGACCATATTCTTGAGCCATTGTTGAGATTTTTTAATGATCTATTCATGGCGATCCATTATTGAGATATGAGCGCCGAGAGATTGGGATAGTGATAATGATAGTTACCAATTTTGCCCGTATTGGGCAAAAAAATTCGAAAAATTTGTCCATACGATTCGATTCGCCAAAAAGTACGATGATATTGATATGATACCGATTTATTTGGTTGATGATGAGTTTTATATTAAAATGAATGAAAAGAAGTGAATGATATGAATGGAGTAGACAAATGAACTGAGCATCACCTAATAGACACGTGACTTATTCGCATTTGCTATGGACATGCGACTAAAGCCTAAGAGGAACCTCCCCTTAAACCACCTGCAGAGAATATCTATTTTTATTTTTTATTTTTTTTTAATTTAATAACAATGGGTTGTTTTGTTATTACTAGTTTTCTTTTGTATTATTTTTAAAGTTCATAAATTTAATAAATGTAGTTTTGTATTCATAGTTGTTTAATTTCTTTTAACTTAAAAGTTTGGAGAAGTTTTTTAAAATGTAATTTTTTTATTCATGGTTTTTTATTTTTTTAAAATTAAAAGTTTGGAGAAGTTTCTTATTAAAAAATAAGAATGAAAAATAAATAGCTTTTTATTAAAAAGATAAGAATGAAAAACAATAGTTTCTATATTAAAAATATAATAGAAATTCAATATTAAAAAATTGTAGCTAATTAATAGCAAGTTACTTATAAAAAAATATAAATTTTTTTTATTAAAATATTGGTAGAGAAAGATAAATTTTAATATTTTTAAAAATAAAAAAGTTTGGAGAAGTTTCTTATTAAAAAATATACACTGAAAACATAGCATTGCTTATTAAAAAGATAGGGATGAAAAACAATGGTGTCTATATTAAAAAGATTATAGAAATTCAATTACTAAAAAATTGTAGCTAATTAATAGTAAGTTACTTCTTAAAAATATATAAGTTTTTTTATTAAAATATTGTAGAGAAAGATAAGTTTTATATTTTAAAAAATAAAAAATTTAAAACTCATTTTTTCATTTTTCTATTTTTTTATGATTGCAATTACCATAGCTATTAGGTCGAGTGAAAAAGAGATGATCAGTGGTGTGTAATTCAACGAAAGGTTCATTTTATGTTCTCTGCATAAAGGATAATCTACACACACACTTATTGTTAAATAAATTTGGATCCCATAAGAATAGTGATTGAGGCATAAATTTTTTAGTATGTGGAGATCACTTTAAACCTACTTTTAATATCCAATTTCTTATTTTTTATGTTGACCTTCATATTTTAGGGTTGTTATTCATGTTATTAGATTTTATTTACATTTTTCTCACTTTGCAATACTAATAAATTTGATGCATTTTCTCATTCATTCTTTTTGGATCATCTTATATATACATGCAAGGTGAATGTTCGGAATAAGTGTAAGAGAAAAATTTAATGATTTTTTTTTTAACTTTTAATATGACCATCCTTCCAAATCAATTTTTAAAAAATTTAGAAAAAACAAATCGTTCTTAATCATATTAAGATGTATATTCCCAAAAAATTTCAGTATTAAATTTCATATAGACAATTTTTTTCCTACCTTTGAACTTGAGAATTTGGTAACTATGGTGCTAACCCTTCCCAAGACCATCATCATTCGATTATGAAATGTATGCGAGCATATGAAGGCCTTGCCCTTCCATCCAAATTGTCAGATCTCGAACTCCTTGAGCTTCAAAGACTAATGTCGAAGAAGGAACCAAATCTGTCAAGCCCACGAGTCCCAGACACGATGTGTGACGAGTTGGGTGGGCACTCTTGGTTAAACATGACGAGTTGGGCGAGCGACGAGTCGGCAGGGTGTGATGAGTCGACGAGCGGGCACGTTGGTTGTGATGTTTTCTTGCGATGATGGGACAAGTTGGAGAGAGCGACGAGCTAGGGCAGTCAGTTAAAGGCGCCTAGGGCACGAGCGCGACGAGCCAATGAAGGAGTCGAAAAACCGAAAGCATAGAAATTTCGCTAAGTATGCAACTTTGCGAAGGTGAACTTATATCATGCGAATATGGGCATGTGAACTTGGCAGGGCGGCGGTGTGGGTGAGCTAACATGAAGTGTGGGCAAGTTAGCCAAATTGGAAGGTTAGCTTGGGCAGGCCGACCCATGAACAATTCGTGAGGAAGCATATATATAGGTGAATGCATGGAGAGAAGGCATGAAGTTTGAAGTTTACACATAAGAGCGACATCAAGGAGGAAGGGAGAGCAAAACGTGGATGCATAAGGCAAGGAAAGGTGCAGGTGGTGCTCTAACTAAAGCACCAAGCCAGGAGACAGAAATACAAAGTTCGGGTTCGACGAGCTGCAAGTTGGGCGCTCTACCCAAAGGGTGAACCAGGTGGACAGGGGAGTTAGGTAAGGACGGGCAACCCACGAAGGGTGCACTGCACGCCAACGAGTTGGGCTGAACGAAGGTGGTTCTATGGTTATAACAGTTCTGCGGTGCAGTAGTGACAGGTCTGCGGGCGGTCTGTGGTTAGAGCTGCACAATGGTGCCCTGCGGCCGAGTAAGGCACACGACAATGTGGACGAGTGACAGAATGGCAGGCGAGCAGTACGGGTGGGCACCAGGTGGGCGACAAGCCGTGGGCAGCTCCGAACGGAGGCATGAGTTTTGTTGAACGATGCGATGGGAAATTGAATCAGTGGGCACGACAAGTTGGTGTAGAGGGTGGCCCGAGGGTAGGCGCCTCTAACTGGCGAGTTGGGAAACTTGACCCGCTAAGGGTGGGCACTCCTGAACGGTGATTCAGGTAGGTTGCATGCTGTAGGCCAAGTTGTGTATTTTTTACTGATATTGTGAGAGGGAAGTTGGGGCTCCCCTCCTAAGACTGTTGTTGTATATTTTATAAAAGATTATTATTATCATTGTGGGCAAACTCATATTTAGGGAGTCGCCCCTCCCATTAAAAGTTGTATTCATTGTGCATATGTGTAAATGATAATGATGATGAAAGAAGTTTAATTTGAATGTTTACGTTATTTTATGAATGTTAATACTTAGAAAGTGAAAAATAAACTAAGTATGGAATGTTAGGCATAGTCCACACTTGAAAGTATTGTTGAAAAGAAATTGGGTGGTGGTGCCGCACCTGCCTATGAGTGATTGAAAAACTACTCTCAAGATAGGGAATGACAGTTGGTATCAAAGCCCCTGACTCAATCGAACAAGTTGCAGAAGTAGAGAGGTGTGTCTCTACACTTCAGGCAAATAAGAAACGAAGGCTTTTGATTAGTTTATATAGTCTATACGAGACTACAAAGAAAGCAGATGGCTGAAATGGCAGAAGAACCTCAAGTGATAATAGGTAAATCTGGTAGGGATATTGGGGATGCTTTCATGGATAGAATGTTGGATCGAATGGAGGAGCTAGATTTTGAAATGGCTTCGATGAAGGCTGAGAACATTGAGATTCGAGATGACTATTTGAAGGTGAAAGGGGAGCTTGAAGACCTAAAGGTTTGATACGATTATACTGAATGGAAGTATATACAAACAGAAAAGGAAGTCAAAGAGATCGGTGATGCAAGAGATCAAGGTTTGACAGAAATCTTGAAAATGTAGAAAGATTTTGCAGATGCTCAAAATGAGATTGTGGTTTTGAAAAAGGTTGTTGGGCACAACTCAAGAGGAGTGGCTCATGTGAAAGTCAAGGAACCAGATTCTTATGATGGGACAAGGAGTGCGAAAACTCTTGGTAACTTTCTATGGGACATGGAACATACATGGAGCGTTTGTGGATGTCCAATGAGGAAACCAAAGTCAAAATAGTTGCTCAGTTCTTGACAAAGGATGCTAAGATTGCCAATGGAAATGCTACAGAGATCACTTCGTGGGATGAAATGAAGAAGGCTTTGCAAACTCATTTTAGTCCACAAGACGAAACATGGGATGTAATGATGAAGATAAAGTATATAAAGCAAACATGGAGTCTACAAGTTTATTAGTGAGAGTTCTCAAGTGCAGTTTTAGAACTTCCAGACATGGTGGAGAGGGATAAGGTGTTCAATTTTATCATAGGATTGAAGCCTTGGGCACGCAATGAAGTGAAGAGGAAAAAGATAAAAACACTTGAAGATGCATTTTCTGCTGCGGATCACTTGGTAGAACACTATGATGAAGGAACTGAAGAGAAGAAGAAAAAGGCTGACAAGCCGAAAGAAAAATCTACAAAGGAGAAGCCTTCGAGATCATATGATAAGGTGAAGACGAAGAAGCCGTTGAAGTGTTGGATATGTGACAAACCACATATGGTGAAGAATTGTCCTTCAAGACCAAAAGTGTTTGCGATAGAAAAATCCAAAGTGAAAAAGAAAGAGGAAACTTATGTTGGGGTCAAGCAAATTTTAGGAACTGTGGTGGCTACGAAAGTGGTCTCATGAAGAGATCCAGAAAGAAGCAAGTTAGAATATGTTGAGATGAAAGTTGGGAGTAGTGTTTTACTCACTGTGGTGGATAGTGGGGCAACTCACAACTTCATGAGCAAGGATACTGTGAGAAGGATTAGACTGAAATTTGTACCGTACAGGCACAAATGAAGGTAGTGAATTCTCCTCCGGATTCCCTGATCGGTGTAGCTGAGGGAGTGGATGTGACACTTGGTGAATGGACAGGGAAGGTCGATTTAACTATGGTGTAGATAGATGACTACAAAATTGTACTAGGCATGGAGTTTATGAAGTAATTTGAAGCTATGGTAGTTCCCCTATGAAGAAACTATACATTTATGATGAACGAGAGGATGTACCTATTGATGTTCCGATTGTAGGAGTTACAAAGACTGAGTGTAAACTAATAGCAATGAATATGGAGAATGACAAGCGAGATGAAGAGGTCTATAAGTAGTTGACTATTACAAAGGCAAAGCTTATGGAACAGTCACAGGGTGTACGAACATTGTCTGATAGTATCTTGGATCTATCAAGGAGGTTAGAGGGCAGTAGAGGATGATGATGAGGATGAGGATGTTAGACCGAATGTTCAGACGAAGGATTAAGAAGCATACTTACAGAGATTAGAAGTGGAGGATCTTGATAGATGGATTGAGTTGATTAGTGAGGGAGACTCTTCAAGATCTTCTCCC
Organism: Pinus taeda; assembly: GCA_000404065.3. Lineage (NCBI taxonomy): Eukaryota > Viridiplantae > Streptophyta > Pinopsida > Pinales > Pinaceae > Pinus > Pinus taeda. The sequence goes on from APFE030361247.1 coordinate 55,766, forward strand.
TCCTTATCTTCTTAAGACTATCATGGAGATGAGGCTCATTGTTAGCTTCTCATGGCAGTGAGTCTCCAACATTTTGAGCAGGCATCTAGGGGTGAGATGACACAGGTTGATAGGTAGCATGCAGTGGAGAGTCATGATGATGTAGGGGCATGAGTTCTTATGGAGGCGATGCATGGTTGGATTAGCTACCCAACTAGTCACCAACATAAGGGGTACCAGCACATGATTCCTTGCAGAGTTTGACATATCTGTGGTGTGAGGTAGGTCGAGAGGTGGGCACATCTGGATTACCCATGCACACATTTGTGTGGTTTGACAATCTTGGTGATGGTGATTGTCGATATTTGGAGAGAGTTTTCGAGGACGAAAACAATTTATAGTGGGGGAGTATGTCAATCCCACAAGTCACGGACGTGATGTGCGACGAGTTGGGTGGGCACTCCTAGTTAAACGCGACAAGCCAGGTGAGCGATGAGTCGGCGGGTGCGACGAGTCAGCAAGTAGGCGCGTTGGTTGCAACATTTTGTTGCAATGACGGGACAATTTGGACAGAGCGACAAGCTGGGGTGGTCAGTTAAAGGTGCCCGAGGCACAAGCACGACAAGCCAATGGAGGAGTCGAAAAACTGAAAGCATAGAAATTTGGCTAAGTATGCGACTTTGCAAAGGTGAACTTATATCGTGTGAAGTTGGGCATGTGGACCTAGCGGAGTAGTGATGTGTGTGAGCTAACATGAAGTGTGGGCAAGTTAGATGAATTGGCAAGTCAACCTAGGCAGGCTGACCCATGAACAAACCATGAGGAAGCATATATATAGGCGAATGCATGATCCGAATGGAAAATGGCATCAACCCATGGTACTCATCAACCCATATTATTCATCGACCCATGGAATTTACCCATGGTATTGTAAATGGCATCCGCCCATGGTATTGTAAAATCCACCCATGGTATTCATTCACCATGGAATTGACCCGTGGTATTGTAACTGAAAAATACTATAAGTACAAGTCACATTTTGTAAAAGACAGATTGGTCCGCCACAATGTAGCCTTTACAGTTTAGAGGCATGTAGCCACCACATCTCTTCTCAGAGATAAGCTACCATCACCCTAGCTAGTTTATTTCCACTTCTGTTTGTAAGCATATTTCAGTATTTTACAATAATGAAATGAAGTATTATTTCCACTGCATAACTATCTTTATGGTTATCTCTGTATTTTGTTGTGTTCCTATTTAAATTCGGATCAGTGGGATTAATAAAAAGTTTCTTTATGGTTTTGTTTATTGGGCATTCTCCTATTTTTTCTTCTGGCAATTCAAGTTTTCAGATCTTGGGGGTCTCTACCCCAAGATCCATTTCAATCTTTCAAATCTTGAGGGTCTCTCCCCCCAAGATCTATTTCAATCTTTTAAATCTTGGGGGCCTCCTCCCAACATCCGGATCAGTGGTATCAAAGCAAGTTATGATTCCATGGGAATGAGGGTTTGATGCATATTTCAGTTTCAAATTTTGCAACAATATTCAACAAACTTCAGGCATGTGCTACAACCTCCACAGAGCACTTTCTTGGGTTAAGCAGGAAGAATTTTTCTTTTTTCATTTTTTTTGCAAGAATTTATTTTGGGCGGCGACTTTGCAGATCAGATCTGAAAATTTTGGTACAAAATTCACAAAAAAAAAATACCATATCTAGATTCCTCTCGAAAAATAACCCAATTTCAAAAAAAAAATTGGTCGAATCGGAATTCGGATGTGGGAGATATCGCTGATTTAAAATCAGCTATTTTATCAGAATTTTTGTGACGGCGGAACTGTTGTAGCACAAATCTGAGATATCAGAGTGTCCAGATAAAGATTTCCAACTCATGGGAAGATGCAAAGTGATCCTTCTGCTTCCAAAAACAGGTTATAATAAATATTCTGAGTTATATTGACTGAGTTATACCCATTTTAATTCTGGAGCAACATTCGGAGTGGGTTCCCATTGGAGACATGCCCTCCCACCCCACTTTAGTAGGCACCTGCTTCACATTCATCAATTTCAACATAGCAGCATTCGGCTTGGGTTATTTAGAGACGTTCCCTCCCACCCCAGGCTATGTAGGCACTTGCTACTTCCTTAGCAACCAACATCATGGTTATGGGTCAACCGCATAAAATCCTTGTCATCGAAGTCCATTTGCTAGGTCGCACACTGTCAGAATCACAGTTGGTCACAAGCATTACAGGGTATCTCTATCCTTGGATCTTCGTTTATCAGGGTTTTGGGTTAACCACATAAAACCCTTATCTTCAGTGGCTCTTCATATTCAACAAAGGCTTTGCAGGAGGGAACTTTACGCAATGGGGACCATTGCTTCTTAAGGAGGGAGGAATGATCCGAATGGAAAATGCATCAACCCATGTTACTCATCCACCCATATTATTTCATCGACCCATAGAATTTACCCATGGTATTGTAAATGGCATCCGCCCGTGGTATTGTAAAATCCACCCATGGTATTCATTCACCCATGGAATTGACCCATGGTATTGTAACTAAAAAATACTATAAGTAACAAGTCACATTTTGTAAAAGGATAGATTGTCCGCCACAATGTAGCCTTTATAGTTCAGAGGCATGTAGCCACCACATCTCTTCTCAGAGATAAGCTACCATCGCCCTAGCTGGTTTATTTCCATTTTTGGTTATAAGCATATTTCAGTATTTTCCATTAATGAAATGAAGTATTATTTCCGCTGCATCTTTATGTATATGGTTATCTCTGTATTTTGTTGCATTCATGTTTAAATCTAGATCAGTGGGTTTTAATAAAAAAATTCTTTGTGGTTTGTTTATGGGGCATTCTCCTCTTTTTGTTTTGGTAATTCAAGTTTTCAGATCTTGGGGGTCTCTCCTCCCAAGATCCATTTCAATCCTTTAGATCTTGGGGGCCTCCTCCCAAGATCTGGATCAATGCATGGAGAGGAGAAGGCATGAAGTTTGAAGTTCACACATAAGAGCAAGCTCAAGGAGGAAGGGCAAGCAAAAGGTGGAGGCATAAGGCAAGGCAAGGTGCAGGAGATGGTCTGACCAAAGCACCGAGTCGGGAGATAGAAATGCAGAGTTCAGGTTCAACGAGCTATAGGTTGGGTGCTCTACCCGATGGGCGAACTGTGTGGACAGGCGAGTCAGGTAAGGGTGGGCAACCCGCGAAGGCCGTACTGCACGCTGACAAGTTGGGTTGAATGAAGGCAAGTCTACGGTTATAATAGTTCTATGGTGTGGTAGTGACAGGTCTACGAGTGGTCTGTGGTTAGAGTTGCACGATGGCGAGCTACGGCCGGGTAAGGTACACGACAGTGCGGATGAGCGACGGAATGGTAGGTGGGCACTACTAGTGGGCAACATGTCGTGGGTAGGTCCAAACGGAGGTGCAAGTTTTGTTGAACGATGTGACGGGCGGTTGAACTAGTTGGCACGATAAGTTGGTGCAGAAGGCATCCCAAGGGTGGGTGCCTCTACCCGGCGAGTTGGGCGATCTGACCTGGTAAGGGTGGGCACTCCTGAATGGTAGTTTGGGTAGGCTGCATGGTGCAAGCTGAGTTGTGTATTTTTTACTGATATTGTGAGAGGTAAGTTGGGGTTCCCCTCCTATGACTGTTATTGTATATTTTAAGAAATATTATTATTATCGTTGTGGGCAAACTCATTATCAGGGAGTTGCCCCTCCCATTAAAAGTTGTATCCGTTGTGTATATGTGTAAATGACAATGATGGTGAAAGAAGTTTAATTTGAATGTTTCCGTTGTGTTATGAATGTACTTAGAAAGTGAAAAATAAACTAAGTATGGAATGTTGGGTGTAGTCCACACTTGAAAGTATTGTTGAAAAGAAATCAGGTGGTGGTGTCGCACCTGCCTATGAACGGTTGAAAAGCTACCGTCAAGATAGGGGCATGACGCGATCCTTCCAAATATAGATACGCCTTCCATTCCCCAGACAAGAAAGGCCTGATTAAGATGATGTGAGAAAAGCATACACGAGAGGGGTGCCAGCGATACTGGTGTCATGTTCAGGATTGTTCTACTATGGACCTCAAAGTCGTGCCTCCATGGATGGCCCTATTTGTTATCCTCAAACTTCTAGCGTGCAGTACAATGGACAGAAGGAAGTCAGATTCAGTGACAACACGGTTGATTCTGAAGACCACTGCAAACCATAAAAAACTCAAATAAAATCATCTATGTCTATGTATCTTGTATGTAGGTAACGACTAGGTGTAGTTTTCAATTATAGATTTGATGGTGTGGTTGTTGGTGTGGATTTCATAAATAATAGTGTAGGAGAGCATGAAGCCATGTGGGTTGTTTATTGTAAATACCAACTTCTGCTATGAATAAATAAAAAGAATTTGACATCCAAATTGACATGTGAAAGTAGCTTTGGCCATTGAAGTGTAAAATTTGAAATGTGTTCACCAATATTCTAAAGTCCAATGTGATTCTCCATGATATACCAACAACTATGTGATATCTTTAATAATTCTACTTACTATTTTAACGATGTGATCTCCATAGTAGTTGTATCCAGAGATCACAATAATTGTAATACAGCACACAAGGTCTAGGAGAGGAAGGTTTATTTTCTATTCATTCTATTTATATTTGTTCAAATTTCATAAGATGTTATTATGTCAATAGGTACTGTATGCATAAAATGGTGCATAATATTTGTTTTTTTATCCAATTTGGTGATAAAATTTGAATACAAATTTTAACTTTTGTTTTTCAAAATATGTTTTGCACAAATAAATTTAGTGACTAGTGAAAAAAAACTTAAGTGTTCAAATCTCTAAAAACGTCACCAAAATTAAGCAAATTTGACCTATTTAAAAGAAAACACATGTTGTTAAATTTAGTATGTAAAGCACATTTTCATGTATAATATCTTATCCTTGTTAAAATCTAAAATAAAACATATGTTGTTAATAATGAGCCAACTCATTATATATATTTTGAATAAATTTAGTATGTAAAACACATTTTCATGTATAATATCTGAGTCTTGGTAAAATCTACTGTCCAATTTCTATACTCATTTGATAAATAATTTTGGGTATTTAAAAACAATTAATTATAATTTATATCTATTTTAGAAGTCATGTTTAAATATTTGTATTTATTATATTTATTATTAATAATTAATTATCTGTGGTTCAAAAGAAAAAGGGAAAAATAGAATGTTAGCCATGCCAAATCTAGTGAGGATTTTTTGATGTTGTCAACCAAGGTCATCTCATCTATAGAGTTGGAGCAATTTTATACATAAATAAACATCACTATATGTATATCAAGTACTTTTCTAGTAGGGGATCAAGAAACAAACCAAGGTTTGTAGCACTTTAGATAATATTATATGTTGCAAATTTCAAAAATATAAAAGAAATTCATTTTTTTGGAGACTCAAAAAGTGGTGGATTGGGTCTCTCATCATATTAGCATCAATGTATCCTCTCTTAACAAACTTTATAGAATATAAAGGATGAAATGAGTTCATTGGAATGGTTCACATGCAAACATATCTAACATATCTAGAGGGAACTCAATATGAAAGTTGGCCAACTATCCAAGGAAGTTGTGGAGTGTCTCCCAGGTAGTTTTGATACCTCTCTTGAACATATTTTATAGAACATAAAGGATGAAATGAGTTCATTGGCATGGTTTACATGAAAACATATATACAGGTAACTCAATATGAAAGTTGGCCAACTATCCAAGGAAGTTGTGGTGTCTCCTAGGTAGTCTTGATATCTATGAATTTGTGGATGACACGAGACAATAGCCATGGAGTTTCGAATCTAGAGGCTTAAACCTATATGGTTTATTTTGTTGTTTTTTTCATATACTAATTATCGACTTAGTCTCGAAACTCTTTATTTTGGAGAGAATTTATGAAAAGAGCTTATCATGTACCGAAAATACAAGAAAATAATTCTTGGTGGTTAGGAGAAATGATCGTTACACTTTCTTCTAGATTCAATTATGTCAATTGAAGTGACACTCTTATTTTATCAATTATAGTATTAAAATCGAAAGGCATACCCTGTCTAGAGTGTTTTTTCCATCTAGATTCAATTATGCCAATTGAAGTGACTCTCTTATTTATCAATTATAGTATTAAAATCAAAAGGAATACCCTCCTAGAGTGTTTTTTCTTGGATGTCCGGAAATAGTGAGACTACATCATAGTCATGTCCAAGAATAACACCCGAATAAGGCGTGGAATTGAACCAGTGACTTAACATCTAGGAGTGTCTTAATAGCACACCCAATCATTGTCTATCCAAGACCCTGAGGACACCCACCTAGAATGTTACTTGAAAAATAAAATAAAATTAATAATGACACCATAAAATTAATATATTTATCTATCTTCAAAAATCATTAATTATATTTTTGATATATATATTGAGCATTAATTTATTATATGGATAGGCATGATTTATTTTAGAATAAGGTTCCCAAAATTTCTATTATTTTTTATGTTGTGTGTTTTCAACCTCCACTCTGTTTTGGGTTACGAATTCTCAACATTATATTAGCTAAATAGCTCATAAATTAAATTGCAGATAAATTAAATGACAATAAATCTTTTGATGGATATTGGTTTTTATCAACCTTTTAGTTTATATGGTTGTGCTAGTATATAATTATTTTGACTTAACACACATACACATAGATATGTTAACTTTAAAATCAAATTTGTTTAAAAAAAAAAAATGACTTTTAAATTTAATTTCTTATTATTTTTTATGTTAGTAATTTAAAATAAAATAAATTATTATATCAAAAGTTAAAAATTATTAATCATATGATGATTAAATATTAATTTAAATAATTTAAAATAAAATAAAATAAATTTATAAATAATTTTCAATGAAAAATGATAAAGAAAGTTAAGGTGTGAAGTATGTTTTCTATGAAAACCTACCAGAGAAGAATGTACATAAATTCAAATTAAAATAGTCGTAAACATATGAAATAAATAATAGACCATTAACAACATCATATCATGGGAAAAACCATTTTCGGAGAAAAAAATCACACTCTATAGCACATTCATTGTATTATTTAGTAACTAATGGTTACAATATAAAATTTTGATGTTCTTTCCAAGAGTGTTCAACAAAGCCTTATTTCTAGAGAAAATTTGGTACCATAATAGTAAGGTAAAAAATACTCTCTAACTTTCCTCCACTACAACGCTTAATTTATATTATATAATATTTTTATAAACCATTTATGGATTTCTATTTCTGCATAGAGAAGATCACCAGTAGGTTATTCCTTGTCATTACTTACTGCTAAAACATTCTTTGCACAATTCCTACAATAAATCTCTACACAATTGTTGAAATATTCTCTCCACAATTTCCAAAATATATGCTACAAAATTGTTGAAATATTCCTTGTATAATTGTTCAAATATTTCCCATGGGGCTTTGGATTGACGATGAATGGGTGCACTGCTAAGGCACTCCTTGTGATAGGTCACTGGTTCAAATCCCTTGTGGTGGTTATCTACAAAAAAACCCCAAGAGTTAGCTCAATCGTTCAAATCAGTGCCAAGCCAATCGAGAGGTCACAGGGTCAATTCCCATACAACTCTTGGGGTCAGCTTAGTAAATAGGCCAAGGGGTGTGGATCCCCTTCAGGTGGGGTCCACTCAATCTGGACGTAGCGGCTACCCACTAACCAGGATATCCGTGAACCAGAAGTGAAACTATATATATATTTATATATAATATATATATATTATATATATATATATATATAATATATTATATTATATATATATATATATATATATATATATATATATATATATATTATATATATATATATATATATATTAATTGTGCAATCGTTGAAATATTTCATGTACAACTGTTGACATATTCCCTACAATATTTCTAAAGTATTATTTTCACAACTATTGAAATATTTTTTGCACAACCAATAAATTTCTTAATAGTGTTGTAGAAGTTCTTTGTGGCACTACAAAAATTCTCCACATCACTATAATATTCATAGAAATGTTGCATAAATTCTCAATATCACTACAACAACACAATATAAATTCTCAACATCACTATAATGTTCTCAATGACACTACAAAAATTCTCAGTAGAAATGTAATGTTCCTATTAATGTAGAAATTCTTCACAACAATGCAAGGTGTGTGAAACCTTTCTTAAAATTCTCCCACTTGTCATATAATTTGGAAGGGTAAAGGGGAGAAAATATCAAAATGAAAGATAATTGTTAAGGCTTAGAAGGGCCATGGACTCATAGCACCACTTGAGCTTATATGTGCTCACTAATTTCATCAATGCACATGCAACATCTTGAAAGGTGCCATCTTTCTCAAGTATCACCTTTCCATCCTCTACCGTGTCCCTAATGAACATAATGTTAGATATCAATATGCTTTTTCTTTACATGAAAGGTTGGATTTTTAGCTAGACAAATGGAAATATTATTATCACGTTGAATCATGATGGCTTTTTGACTTATCCTTACTTCTAAATAAAGTCTCATCTTCCATATAACCTCATTACAATAATGGGTAGCTGCCATATACTTTTCCTTTATAGCAGACACTATGACCACATCTTGTTGTGATCCGAATTTAAACAAGAACACAACAAATTATAGATATAACCATAAATACAAAGATGCAGCAGAAATAACACTTCATTTCATTAATATCAAATACTAAAATATTCTTACAAACAGAATGGAAATAATACTAGCTCGAGCGATGGTAGCTTATCTCTGAGAATATATGTGGTGGCTACATGCCTCTGAACTTTGTTACAATGAGGCTCCAAGGCCTATTTATTATTGAGAAACAATGGAAAACAGTAAACATCCAAAAACCTAACCCTAGGAGATGAAGCGCCAAAACTGTGGGCCCCGTTTGGGTAAGTTGGTACATCAATTTTCTGGGGTCATAAATTTGGCATATGATCTCCGTTTGGCTATCATAATACCTTGTTTTGAAGATCTTGAAGAATAAGTCGAAAACGAACCAATCACTTCTCATGGGACTTTTCTAGTCTCTCTGATTTCCCTAAAAACGTCATTTTGGGCCTCAAAACAGCGCCGGAAGTTCAAGACTCGAAAAGCTACCAATAATAGTAAATTGTGCAACAATTAAGGAAACTAAAAAATTGAAAGAGATAGTGTTGGGGGTCCAAGTGGAATAGGAGGGTGACCACCAATAACCACCTAGATCATTCCTTCCCCGTTAGGAAGCAATGGTCCCAATTGCATTGAGTGCCTCAATGAGATGGGGAAACTTCTGTTGAACTTGGCCCCTGGTGAGCCACTTGGCTTGGTGTAAGAGTTGGTCAGCTTTGACAACCCGATACAGTTGGATATTTTGCTGGAAATTGTTCTTGACCTGTGTGTCCATAATCTGATTAGTTTTGGTCTGTTCCATGCAGTTTGGGTTTAACTCTATTGGTGTGAGTTGTTCTACAATGTCTGATGTGTCCAGCAATGGTTGGAAGTAAGGTCAAAGGTGGTGCACGTTGAACACTAGGTGTTGTCCAAGGAATGGGGGAATGTTGAGATTAAAAGCATTGTCCTCCACATCCTTGGTAATGGTGTAAGGACCATATCAGAGTGGTCTAAGCTTCTAATGGGCTCCAGTAAGGTGTTCTTTCCTCAAGTGAAACCAGACTTTGTCGCCCACTTGAAATTTGTGTGGCACCTGATGTTGATCATGTCATTGCTTGTACTTGGAATTTGACTTCTCCAGGATGTCATGAACCTGTTGGCAGATGTGGTGGATGCATTCAATAAATCTAGTCGCTTTATTAGCCTCAGACAGTGCACATGTGGATTCTATCTGCGTAGTTGCATGAGGCATGGCAACATCAATCAGACACAATGGCTAAAAGCCTAGACCCACTTGAAAGGGATTGCGACCAATCGAGCTATGGAGAGCTCTATTATAAATGTGTTGCACATATGGAATACTCTCATCCCAGGTTAGAGGATGCTTGGAGTTGTACATCTGGAGTATGTGCACTATCATCCTATTGACGACCTTCGTCTAGCCATCAGCCTAGGGATGGAAGGCAATCGATTTGGTGAGCTTGGTGTCCAATAGTGTCCAGAGGCTTGACCGGAATGTGCTTGGGAACCTACTATCCTAATCTGATATAATGGTCTATGGTATCCCAAAATGTATCCATACTCATTCAAATAAGAGTTTGGCAATGTCCTCTACTGTGATACTCTTCTTGCAAATCGTTAATATAGCCATCTTAAAAAAAAATTCAATGACCAAAAATACACAGTCATTACCATGCTTGGTAGAAGGGAGGCCAAACATGTAGTCCATGGAGATGGATTCCCACGGCTGCCTGGGAGTAGGTAGAGGAGTGTACAAGCCTTGCTTATTGATGGTTGGCTTGGCGATGGGGTAGGTAGTGTAGGATTTGATATATTTCCCAACATCCAATCAGAGTTTGGGCCAATAAAAGTACTTTTGTAGTACAACCACAATTTTCTCCACACCAAAGTGTCCTACAACCTGACTATAGTGCGCCTCCCAAATCAGATTGGCACGCTCACTTGAAGGAACACAAAAGTGGCCCAGGTAGCATAACAATGTGTCTTGGAAGTGGAAATTAGGAACTTACTTGTCAGCTACTAGCATCTGGTATGTCAAGGCAAACTCTGGATCATTTTTGTATAGTTGTGACCATCCTGAGGTCTCATGACCACAAGAGTTTATAACATTAGTCAATGTTGCAATTGGGGGGCGGCTGAGGCACTCTGCAACATGATTGGTGCTACCCTTTTTGTATTTAATGTCCAAGTGGAATTGTTGCAGATATGTAGACCACTTCTGATGGCGATCGTTCTACAACTTCCCTTGTGTCTGTGTAAACTAAAGAGGTCAGTGATCGGTGTGGATGACCATCTCCTTCCTCGGAATGTAGTGCTTCCATTGTCGACAAGCCTGCATGATGGAATACATATGTTTGTCATAGGTGGGGTACTTTCAAATTTTATCGGAAAGTGTCTCACTGCGATAGGCCACTAGATGCCCGTGTTGGATGAGGACTACACCAATAGCATAGTCTGAGGCATCTGTCTCGATTTCAAATGGCTGATGCAAGTTTGGCAGTGTGAGTACCAGTGCAGAGCAGAGACGGTTCTTCAACTCAATGAACACCTTTTATTGGGACTCAGACAAAGAAAACTTTGATTTCGCCCCGCACTTAGTAATCTAACTCAAAGGCCAGGTGATATGGGAGAATCCCAACACGAACCTCCGATAGAAATTTGCAAGGCCCAAAAAGCTATGAAGATCCATTAGAGTGGTCAAGGTTGGCCAATCTTGAAACGTCGTGCTCATCTATAATGTAACCCAAATATTGGACCTGGCTCATGCAAAAGGTGTATTTCTCCAAGTTGGCACATAGTTTGTGCCATCAATGAGTTTGAAGGACCTGTCGAATATGTTGCAAAGTGTTCTTCCCAACTCTTGCTGAAGCTGAGGATGTCGTCTAGATAAACCACCACAAATGAGTTGGTGAAGGGCTGCAAGATATCAAGCATTAGCCTCATAAAATTAGAAGGGGCATTTTTCAACCCGAAGAGCATAACCAACCATTCCAAAAGGCCTTCCTTGGATTTAAAGGTATTCTTCCATACATCTGTAGGCTCTATTGGAGCCTTGTGATAACCAGACTTTAGATCGATCTTGTTGAAATACTTGGCTCCCTTGAGTTGGTCTAGAAGGTCATCAATCTGTGGGATTGGATACCTGTACCTGACAGTGATTTTGTTTAGTGCCTAATAATCAATGCAAAGCCTCTAGGTCCCATCCTTCTTCTGTACAAGTACAATCGAGCTCCCACAAGGCGAGGAACTTGGTTAGATGTGCCTTTTCTGTAGCAACTCCTAGATTTTCTGCTTGATCTCTTGATTTTCCAAAATGGAGCAGCGATATATCGGCCCGTTGGGTAGAGGTGCTCCGGGAGTCAGATCAATTGAATGCTTGACCTGACAATGCAAGGGTACCCTATGGGTGAGGAGAAGATGTCCTTGTATTCTTCCACGACGGTATCCAGCTAATTCTGCTTCTTGGAGGAATCCTTATCGGGGGTCATGGATGTGGCTACGAATTTCCCCTTACATTGAGAGTGAATCAAAAAGAAAACAAATTTCCCAATCTAGGAGATCACCTTACTGCATTGCTTCACAGAGATCAAAGAGATGGTGGTAGATGGGGTTACTTGTAATATCCTATATAACTTAGTAACCAAATAAATAATAATAGAGCGAGGTCTAGACTCATATACAACATGTTGCTTCCACAAGTATGGTTGTCCTAATAATACATCACAAAATTCAAGAGGAGAAAAATCACACAATACCTCATCCGTGAAGGGCTTGATGTTGTAGGGAAGGCAACACTGCTGGCTGACGCAAAGATCTTATCCTTGGTGAAGCCACCCGATGGTATATGGTTGCAGATGTGTTATAGTCAGTAGGTCTAGCCACTTCACGTACTCTACTGAAATGAGGTTCTTTTGGCTCTCGTTGTCAACAATAAACTGTAGTGGAGAACCCTCCACCCACATTTGTGAGTGGAATATGTGTTCCCCCTCTTCTGGATCTTCAAGCTCAATATTCTGGTTCTTGGTGATGGCCACAGTGGCACTGGGCTCCACGTCAATTATCTTCTTCCCTTTTTCATTCCCCTTGTCAGGTTCTAACTCAGAGTCGGAACATGCGTCGGACTCAGAAGCCTTCAGCTTGGCCACTAGTGACTGCTTGGCCCGACACTCACTTGTGTTGTGAGTGGAGCTCTTATGGAACTCACACCACTTTCCCGTGTCCATATTTGTCTTTGTGGTGTTTTTATTTTCTTGTGGCTTCGGTGGGTTCTTCTAGGTCACCTCACCTTGGCCTTGTCCTTTACTCTCTGGTTTGGGGGTGCCATTCCCTTGCTTCAGATTCGCATATCCAAATTCTCAATTTTCCTCTTTAATCTTATGCTCGATCTTGACAGTGTACCAGTACGTCGTGTCAAGCAAGGAGATGTCCATGAAATCCATCTCATTCTAGATGTACCTATGTAGGTAGTCACGGTACTTCAGTACCAAATGTTTCTCAGAATTCTTTATACCCAACTTCATGCGAAGGGTATGAAAAAAATTGGTAAACTCTAGCATGTATTGGTCCCTTCCTTGTTGCTTCCAACAAGGTAGTACTTCTCCTTGATGGAATCCTAGAATGAATCCCAAGTGGGTGCGACCGAAAATAGTGAAGGCATACTTTCATCCTTCTGCTCAGAGTAGGTTTCCCACTAGTCCTTGACGTGGGGGGCGACTTTGAGAAGAAAAAAACTAATCTTTCCCAGCTTGAAAAATCATGAACAGAAAAAATATCCTTCTAGTAGATTTAACCATTTATCTATGACGTCCACATCTATCTGACCCTCAAATATGGGAATGTTAAAGTTAACTTATACCTTAAAGGGTGTGGCGCTTCCAACGTAGTTTCTGGAAGTAGATGCATTGCCCTTGGGTGGCCGCTAAAGGATCTAACCAAAGTTGTCCATCATCGTGTGCCTCTGTCACTCGAGGGCTTCTTCGAGCAAGATTTTGAAAGGGTATCCTACCCCTTCATCTTTCTTTTCTTCCCCCATGGGAGGTCGTCGGGATTTGTGAGGTTGGTCTTGCAAAGATTCTACCAATTCAAGCCCTAACTCTTTATATCCCAACCTCATTGGGGAAATGCAAAGAAAAACAGAGAAAGAACAAACCGCTCTTATACCACTGATCTGAATTTAAACAAAAACACAACAAATTACATATATAACCATAAATAAAAATATGCAGTAGAAATAATACTTCATTTCATTAATATCAAATATTGAAATATGCTTACAAACAAAATGGGAATAAGAGTAGCTCGAGCAATGGTAGCTTATCTTTGAGAAGATATGTGGTGTCTACATGCCTCCAAACTATGTTACAATGAGGCTCAAAGGCCTATTTATTATTGGGAAACAATGGAAAACCCTAAACATTCATAAAACTAACCCTAGGAGATGAAGTGCCAAAACTGTGGGCCCTATTTGGGTAAATTTGTACATCAATTTCTTGGGGTAGTAACTTTGGCATATGATCTCTATTTGTCTATCATAATACCTTGTTTCGAAGATCTCAAAGAGTAGGATAAAAACAAACCAATTGCATCATTTGTGAGTATTTTGGTCTCTCTATTTTCCCTAAAAATGTCGTTTAGGGCCTCAAAATGGCTACAAAAGTTCAGGACCCGAAAAACTACCAAAAATAATAATTTGTGCTACAATTAAATAAACTGAAAAACTGAAAGAGACAGTGTTGGGGGTCCAATTGGACTAGGATGGTAGCCACCAATATCCACTTGGATCATGTTTCTTGCTCATCAAACTCGTTACTTTATCGAACAATTGAAACACACATTGATAATTTTTTAGGTCTAAAATGAGTCTCCCAAGAATATTATAAAATATAGTAAAAATATAAAACAATATTAGATTACATCATCAAATTTTAGAGGTAAAAAGGGAAAAAAAAAAAACTTTTTTACTCGTATTTTCAACTTATATCCCTATGGTTATTCTCAAATTTCAAGTGGGAAGACATTTTGGATGCAAAATTTAATTCCTCATCCAAGGAGTACCCATGTTGCATAATTTTGATGGACCTTGCTACACGAAAAATGAGAAATACATGAAAAAATGTGGTTTCAATCATGTCTTTCATGTATTCATGTTTTTTCATGTAGCATAGTCCATCGAAAGTACACAACATGGGTACTCCGTGGATGACGAATTAAATTATGCATCCAACGATTTCTCCTACTTGAAATTTGAGTAAAACCATTGGGAGATAAGTTGAAAATATGATTTGAACAAATAGTTTTTTAGTTTTTTAGTTTTTAATATATTTACTTTTTTACTACAAAAATGGTTAATCATACCCCATGGTTGACATCATCATCTTTAATCCTATTGGTTCTTATAAAGCTGATTTTGGTTGTACATTTTTGTTTTGAGGCCCATTTTCGACCTCAAAAATTCTCTAATGTCTAGAAAGACTATTGCAACCTCATCCAATACTAGATTCAAAATGGGAGGTTATTTAAATAGAATTATTTGTGGGATTGTCGATGATGAAGAGGGACATGATCCTACGTTTGTGATTGTGGAAATGTTGACCAAAAGTGCTCACTTCATACCAGTCAAAAATATATATAAGGCATGTAAGATAGCTCAGCATTTCATTAATGAGATAGTGATATTGCATGGAGTACCAAATAATATCATCTTAGATAGGTGAGGTGTGTTTACTTACTTATATTGGACTAATTTCCAAGATTAATTTGGAATCTAACTAAATTTTAGTACAAATTACCATCCAGATATCGATGGATAGACATAATAGACTAACTAAGTCCCAAAGCATATGTTGTGTATGTATGTATTGGATTAACAAGGATGATGGAAATAATTTTTACTAATGGTGGAATTTAAGTACAACAATAGTTACCAAAATCCCATTAAAATAACATCCTTCAAGTTCTTATATGGGAGGTCTTGTAGGATTCCTCTGAGTTAGGACAAACTCAAAGACAAGGTTATGACAAGATCTGAGATTATACAATAAATGGATCAATAGATAGCTATGATTAAGGAAAAGGTTAAAGAATCTCAAGGCAAACAAAATAGTTATATTGATACTCATTTTATTGATTAGAGTTATGAGAATGGTGATAAAATATTCTTAAGGGTAAAAGCTCAAAATTGTTCAATCAATATTGGAAAGGGAGAGAAGTTGTCTCCACAATTAGTTTGAAAATTTGAAATTACAAAGAAGAAGGAACCAATAGCTTATAAACTTATGTTACCTACATCATTACCAAACATGCATGATGTGTTTTATGTCTCCATCATATGTTATTACATTTTAAATCATTTTCATGTTATTGAATTTAGAAGTTTCTAGGTTGTAGATGATGGGATGGTGATGGTTGTGTGATTTCACATCTTCAACCAACATACTTAACAACTTAGATGTCAACCAATGGACTAAGTGAAGGTTTAGCGGGACATCTGTAGTCTTAGTTTAGCTACATAGGAGGATAACTATCTTAATTTGGTAGGAGACCATGGTGGTGTGTAAGTGCGTCAGTGAACAATGATCATGGTTTTTTTATTGAGTACGATATATATATATATAACCTTAACCCTCAGTCACCATTAGTATCACAAAAAAGAAACATGTTGGAGTTAATGTTTGTCTCTAATGTTGTGCTTATGTTCCCTTTAATTATTCACAGATACTTGAATGAAAAGTGTTGTTGCATGCTTCGAATTATGTGAGGTGTTCTTGAAAGTCATAAGAGACTTATCACCCTTGGTATTGAGAAACAAATTTAATTGAAATCCAAGTTAACAAGATAAAGTACTAAAGTTAAATAACACAAATAAAAGGAGGCTTAGACAAAATTCATAGTTGGAAATTTAGAAAAACTTGGGAAAAAGGGTGGAATAGACTTAAATAAAACTTTATGGAAATCAAAATGAAAGTAAAATAAATTCAAGTAAATATTCTAGGTACATTAAAACATGTGGGGAGAATATTCTAAATTTAGACATAATATGAATAAAATGTTGATTGGATTCTAAAATTAAAGAGAGGGTGGCATGCATAAATCAAAAGAAATCAAAATAAAAATGAAGAAAAACGATATTCATGAGAACCCACCATGTGGAAGGAGCATAGAATTAGAATCTCTAACTATGATTTGAAATTGAGAAAAAGTATAGAGGTTAAAGACATAGTCTAAAACCTAATAGTTAACTATAGTTGAAGAAACACATGAGCACCAAAATAGGTGAATATGAATTGAGAACAAGGGAGAACTAAGAGAAGAAATATGAATCACGTTTTAGGGTGAGGGAGTTTATCCTTTTAAAGAAATAAGCATGAGAGTATTGATAAAATTGTAACACATGGGTAAGTGAATAATAGGAATATTGAAAATCAATAAATTTGATAATTTTGCATGAGAAGCTAGGTGGAAACATTGAAAAGTCCTATAAAAGAAGACCAAGATATGAAAGAACAACTTTTTATATGCCCTAATGTTCGATGGTTGTCCTTATGTAGAAGTATCAGTGAGTGACTAATTGAGATTTATTTTGAGTTTGGTGCATGTGGAGTTTTTATCGAGTGTAGACATGTCGGGCTTGAGAATCTTTCCTCCACACTACTAGCGTATTTATCTCTATTATAGTCCCATTATAGCTTACGGTGTGCAGGGAAGAATAGTATCCAAGGAGTAGGTAGGGATATTAATGGTGAGTCAATAACATTTGGAAATCACACAAGGAATTATGGTTGGATCTTCTTTAGTTGATGTTGGAATACATTGACATATAACCAAAAATATCTCTATAATATCTACATGCAATATCGAGTGGTGAATGGTATTTTTTTGGTTTAGTTAGTTTGTGTTAATTGTATAAAGAGCTAGCTAGTGTATGAGTTAATTGATGAAAGTCAAACTAAATTGTTTATGTAATATAGTCATGGTATTTCTGAACACGAATATTTAGGGTTGAATGGTGAACAATATTTTATGGGTTAAATTCATATTTATTACTTGTATAAATAGCTATATAGGTTATGAGTTAATTAATGAAAGTCAAATTGTATTGTTTATGTAGGATAGTCAGGATAATTTTGAATATGAATATTTCAATAACTTGTAGAAATATATAACGTGAGACAATGATGATATTTGCAACTATAAATATTTAAATAAATTAATGAAGATTAACAATATTTGTTAAAGCAATATAGTCATGATAAGTATGGATACGAACTAATGTAATTATGGGTATAAAATGAATGGAAGTTATATTTGAGTATAAGTTCATTACCATTGAACCTATGAGATTGCTACTATTTATTCCATTTTCTTATTGAAGTGTATATGAATTATATGAGTACATATGTTGAAGTTCAACAATGTATAAATTGGAGCATCAAACATTGATTCAAATTATGTATACAGAAAAGCATTGTTAGCTATTCATGCTCTATTTGGTTCCAATAACTAGTTGAAGTACATAGTTATTTTCCTTCTATATGAATTCCATTCTAATTAATGCCTCGACGATAATGGTGTGAGTAAGATGAATCAATCTATAATCAGTTTGAGGTGTTTTCCAATGCAATACTTGTAATTCATCTAGGCAAATAAACCGTGGTCTGTACATCTGCTCATTTATTTTAAAATAAAAAATAAAGCCCACTACTTGGGTTTATATAGAATAAGGTTTTCGGTTAGGTTTGGTACATTTCACAGAAGTGATATTCCTCGTTCTGTCAATGAAATATTTATGTAAATACCCTTTTGTCCGTGGCCTCTACAGAGTCAACACATTAATCATAAAATAATATTTTGAAATAATCTATATTGATTCATGGTAATTCTTTCATATGCAATATAGCCATACATTTTTATGTTACATATATCCATGTGATCAAGAATAGACATTAGTGTAATACCAAAAATTCAATGTAAATCTCTTATGCGAATACAATTATCATAATTGATGCATAATATGATTAGCCATTAGCACTTGGAAAATAATTATTCTTATTATTCCTAACCTTCATTGCAAAAGTAAGTTAGTCATCAACATCTGGAATGGATAGTAATGAGAAATTGTATAATAATTAGTAAAAATTAACTAACTCTTTCTCTCTTTCATAGTAAATCCCATTTAGAACTCTTCAGTGGTGATTTTAGTAAGTTATAGTTGGAACATGTATTTGTTATGCAATTGAGTGATCTTTTTTAATGCATGTACATGTGGGTGTAACACACACATGATATCATTGAAGGTTAAAAATTAGCATTTAAGCGCTATACCTAAACATTGCAAAATACAAGGCCTTATGTCGTGGAATTTACTAGAACATGGAATATCAACATTTAAATCAAATATAAATTAACCCTAGTTCTGATATGTCTAAGATAGGTTGAAAAAATATCGATCAAAGGCCCTTTTATGACATGAAATCTTTGTTAACTAACATAGTGGCCTCAGAGGGGAAACAACTAAAACACCGAGGGGCCAAGTATCGAATTATGTGATGGAACTGTAATACCAAAACACCAAAGTATTCAAAGGATAATATCATGATAATGTTAGAAGGATGATGTGGTGACACCACATTCATGATATATGTCACTAGTATTTAGTAATTTTGGATTGTTAGTTAAGAAATTGTGAATGACATGTGGCATGCATTAGAAAGTGCCACATGGCATAGGACACATCAATAGATTCCATGTGTTAGACAATAACTGGGTGTTATAGGAATGAGGTCCTAGGCTAACTTGTTATGTCAGCACATGAATTTTTCATAAAGGTTGCACTTTGAAATATTTTCAATATCCTAATATATTCATATAACGTGCCAGTGAATCCATGTCTCAAGAACATCAACACCTCCTACGTGTCAAATGTTATTTAGGGTTCATAGAGTGAGGTGGCATGTCGAGTTGTCCCCCATCCTATTAGTATATTTGGGATTTGTAAGAGATGGATGTATAGGTATCACTGATATATTAGTATCAATATATTGATGTATTAATGTAGTTTTAAATGAGCATATCAGTTACCAAGGAATTTGAAAATACATTTCATGGAAGGCCTAGATAAGGGAAAGGTATAGTATAATGTCTAAACAATAGACATGGACCCACTTAGGAGTGGAGCATGGTCCAAGGGACGCCACATGTCATTCAATTGGACTCTTTGAATGACGATATTTCCATAAGTGACGAATCTTCAAATGGACATAACTACATGTTTGGAGCTCAAAATTAGATGAAATTCATATCAATATAAAGATGGAAATATGAAGAATATGATTGTGATATCAGAAGTATGATTTTTGGTGACATAAGAAAGAATAATTATGACAACCATCTTCATTATAAACCATGAAGGTTAGGTCTCGTAACACCCTACATTCTTTATTAGTGTTTAAGGGTCTAAGTATATTACAATAAGATATGGGTTAGGTGTTGAAAGAAACTATTTTATTATGATTTAGGAGTCCTTATTATCATTATAGGTTATACACTTAATGTACTACTATATAAACAATGTTAAGGATGTATGATAACCTAAGGGAACCACACACACACACACACATACATATATATATATATGATCATTATATTGTTTTTTATCCATATTGACTATTTTAGAGTGGAAAAATTGGAGGAATCAACTGAGAATAATTTTTTTATTGATGGAACCCAATTTGGAAAATTAGGGTGTAAAACGTTTTGCAAGCAATTTGAGGCATCAAACAATTTTTTTTTGGGGAAAACATTTGCTTCTTAATTATGTACCTTTTTCTCTTACTCTGCACATAGATACCTTTCTAATGGCACAATAATCACCTCATTCGTAAGTCTGTATGAAAAATTTATGCCAGTCAAAGGTTGACCTTCATGTTTTGACCACCATAATTTGAAATCACACCATGTTATCCTACATTATTCAAGGAAATGGGTTAGAAACGTGATCATGATGAAGAAGACTATAATATTCTATATTGTAACTCTACTTAAGATTTTAAGGAGTCAAATCGAGGCTATTGGGTTGTTTTATAACCATGCCCCTAGGAGGAAAAGGGGTTCCATTTTATTCAAGTGCATTTTGTTTCATAGATGAGAAGATTAGATGAGATGGATAATGAGAGAGCAAGCAAAGAGGATTTATGCACTATACAATCCCATGGGATATAGGCCTCACTTCTTTATACTTGCATCTATCTTTCATTTAGAAAATGAGAGCAGAGAAGCCTCACCATCTAGATAGGATTTCTCCAAAAAGGGTTTTCTTAGATATATCTTGTGTCAATTGTGGTTTGTGAGTCCTTATTTTGGTGTTCTCTATTTTATGAATAACTATAATTTGCATGTATACACAATAAAAAAATTAACAAATCTACAAATCTACACATCTCAGGAAAAAATAAAACTATATCTTATTTAATACTATATATATATATATAGTATACTATAATATACTATATATCTATATTATATATTATATAGAGAAGACCGAGAGAGGGAGAGGAGAGAGAGGAACGACGAGAGAGAGATACATGAAGTGTAAGTTTATATGCTATATCTACATATATTGTAAAAAATTTCACTATAAAACATAAATGTAAGAATAATAGAAAAACTCTATCGGGAAAATACATAACTATTTAGAAACCCTGTGGTATGTGTACGCTATATTCCATTACTTATTTGGTATATATATATATATATATAATATATAGAGAGAGAGAAGAGAGAGGAGAGAGAGAGAGGGAGGCGAAGGAGGAGAGGAGAGGAGAGACGATACATGAGAATGTAAGTAGTTTATATGCATATATCTACATATATGTAAAATTTCACTTAAAACATATATATGTAAGTAATAATAGAAAAACCTTAATATCAGAAATACATAAACATATTTAGAACCCTATTCTATAATTCCATATTATTTTGATATTTATTTGATAAAACTAAGATGATATTTGACTAAAATAGAGGTGTCACTACCTTCAATCTCTGGAAATACACAATTATTTGAAACATTATTGGTATAGACTTGCCATTACCTAAAATTTAAAAACCATTTAGCTAACATTGAATTCTTATACTT